>CAKNXH010051738.1:35953-61525 GCA_932178445.1 Andricus quercusramuli | reverse complement strand
AGTCTGTTTTTTAGATTTTGAAAAAAAAACCATAAGTGAAAAATTGGATTTTGCGAGTTTTTTGGCGCTCATTATGACTTTTTTACAGTTTTCTGGATACAAACTGTTTCTAATACCTGAAATCATACTTTCTTTTCATGATTAGATATTTACATAAATTGTTTAAACAATTTATTATTGTTTTTAGTAATCTTCTGTTAGAATAGATTCAGAAAGTCGCGGTGTTTGGCCAAAATTTTCAATTTGTTTTGAACTTTTCAGTTATATTGAGGCAATAATCAATTAAATTTAACAGAAATGATTGCTTCAATAATTTATTATTATTTATTATAATATTCTTCTAGAATAATGCTAGAGAATTGCAGTTTGTTCTAAAATTTTCCACTTTTGTTAAACTTTTCAATAAGAGTAAGGTAATAAATAATTTAAATTCACCAAAATAATTAATTAAACAATTTATTATTATTTATAACAATATTCTCCTATAATTATGCTAGAAAGTTGCAGTTTTCTCTAAATTTTTCAACTTTTTGTCTACTTTTCACGTAGATTGTGTTAATAGTTGATGATATATAACAAACATAATTGTTCGAACGAAATATTATTGTTTAAAACTATCCTCTCCTATAGTAATGCTAGATAGTTGTGGGTTTTTCTGCAATTTTCCACTTTTTGTCAACTTTTCACTCAGAATGAGGTGATAATTAATGCAATTTAACAAAAATAATTCTTTGAACAAATTATTATTGTTTATAACTATCTTCTTCTATATTCGTGCTCCATAGTTGCGTTTTTTCTTATTTTTTAAACTTTTCATCCACTTTTTACTCAGTGAGATGACAATTAATGCAATTTGACAAAAATAATTGTTTAAATAATTTATTATGGTTTATATGTATCTTTTCTTCGAGTAATGCTAGGAAGTTTCGGGTTTTTCTGAAATTTTCAACTTTCCTTTGCATTTTTAGTTACGAAAAAATAATAAAAATCAATATTTATTTAAACAAATGGGCGGTCAGTAAGTACTTTAAGTAAAATTTACATTTAACATAATCCATATAAAAAATTTCAAGAATATTTCAAATATCTGTTTGATTTCAGAAAAATATATTTACAAAACAGAAAGAGATAGCCAAATTAGAGTGAAAAATTTCAGAAAAATACGCAACTATGGAACACTAATATTAAAAAAGAACGTTATAGAAGTATTTTATAAACAATAATCAATTTGTTCAAACAATTATTTTTATTAAATTGCATCAATTGCCCTGAGTGAAAAGTTGACAAAAAATGGAAAATTTCAGAAAAAGCCGCAACTATCTAGCACTACTATGGGACATGATAGTTGTAAGCAATGATAATATTTCAGAAAAAATCGCAACTTTGGAGCATTATTCAAAGGGAATATTATTATGAATAATAATAAATTGTTTAAACAATTATGTTCGCTGAAATTGAATAATTATTACCTCACTATAATTAAAAAATGGACGAAAAATAGAAAATTAAAAAAAAGCTGCAACTATCTAGCATTATTATAAGAGAATATTGTTATAAATACTAATAAATTGTTTAAACAATTATTTCTGTTAAATGTAATTGACTAGTATCTCGCCTTACCTGAAAAATTGAAAATAACTTGAAAAATTCGAAAAAACCGCCTATCTATCCCAAGATAAAATTGCTAAAAACAATAATAGATTTTTAAATAAATAATGTAAACATCTCATCATTAGGAGGAAGTAGTATTTTACGTTTTAAAAATGATTTTTATTTTTAAAAAACCGCAAGGAAATCATACTTAGCGCCAGAAACTCGCAAAACCCAATTTTTCTATTATGTTTTTTTTGGGACCCTATAAAATAAACTTATGGGAGAGATATTTGAAAAATAATAATTCTTTTGTATTCTATAGCTAATTGTACAGAGAAATGTTGAGTTTCAACTCAATTTACCTAATATTGAAGATTCTAAATAAAATGGTCAAAAACGTATTTTTTTTCTTATAGAAAATACGAACTCATTTATTTTGTTATGGATTCGAACAAATTTGGAGGCGATATGCATGGAAATTCGAGAAAAAAAAATCCGATGCATTTTTGGACCACCCTCATAAAATAATTTTCATTTTTTATTAATTTCTATTGAAAATTACTTACTTAGCGAGGACCATTTTTCCAATATAGACAGAATTATCTCCGTAAGCTTCTTCTAGAATTCGTGGGGTAATTCGTAAAGTATTTTCATTTACTGATACAATTCCGTCGTTATTTCCGTCATTGCGATAAACGCAAAATTCGAAATCCTTTAATTAAAAGAAATATTTGATGAATATTTTATTTTATAATAATATAATTTCATTCATGAATTATTTTCCTGAGGAAGTATGTACAGTTGAAATTGTTTCATTCATATATTATTGGGAATAATTTAAAGTATCCTAACTGCAAATATCGCAAATATTTTCTTGCAAATAGAAATATTAACTTATTAAAATTTAATAAACTCACTGGTTCCTGTGGTATTTTGATTTCTCGAATCCAAATTGATTCATTCAGACTGTAAAACGTCTCCTCGAAGATAATTTGATTTTTACAATCTATTCTTTCATTACTTACTGTAGTTATACTTTCGTCGCATTTTACCTCTCGTTTCACTGCTTAAAAATTGAAAAAAAAAAAGAAAATGATTATTCCAATCACTTAACTTGTAGGTAAATATTTTTAATATTATATATAATTGATTATATATATAAATGAAAAAATAATAGAAAATATATGTAAATAATTATAATAATTGTTTTTCGCACTTTTAAGACCAAGTTATTTATAGAAATTTTTAAAATAATTAATGAATTTTAAAAGTCGTATACAAATAACTGGAACAACAAAATATACAAATTAAAAAATTTAACAACATTTCAAAATAATTTATTTTAATAAAACAATTCCATTCATATTGAGAGCTTGTAAATATTTCAAGATTGTATAAGTTTAAAAATGTTTAAGCTTGCATTTTTCTGAAAGTGGGAACCCGTGTGCAAAATTATCGGGGAACTATTCGGAGCCAGGATAGATAATAAGAAAATTTTTTTTGTTTTAAATCTTAATTATTCATTGTTTATACTTTTCAATACCCTAACTATTTTTGGAAATGTGCAAACAAATATTTGTATTCAAAAGTTAGACAAATTATTGGTCCTGATAGGCTAGCCGGCACACAATTAGGGCCCGGAGAGGCTGACTAGATTATCAGAAAAAAATCGTTTTTAGAGTTTATTTTTCTTTTTGATACTTTTAAACACCTTGGCTCTTTTTGTAAATGTAAAAAAATATTTGAATGAGACGCTTAAAATTTTTCTTTGACCTGACAAGCTAGCCAGCACCCGATCAGGGCCCGAAAAGACCGTCTGGATTAGACAGTCTAGACAATGCCCCAACTGGACGTAAGTCTACCCGATGAATTTCTACACGGCAATTTCCGAAAAACTGAATTTTCCGGAAAATTATACCGGGAAATATGATTACATGATTAAGTGAAAATAAAGTTATTGAATAAAATAAATGGTAAAAATAACTAATTAAATCGGAAAATACTTTTGTCCTACATACATATTTTTGTTTTCTTAGTTATCTATTCAAATATTAAAATTGAAAAAATGTATTTAATTACCAAGTATGGGAACATGAAGTCTCCGAGGTTTAAATCTTCCAATTTCGGGTTCTGTTATATTCCAAGATTCTGATACAATTTCGTTAACGTGTAATGGAATAAATAACACAATTATTAATAACATGTTGGATATAATGCGATTCTGGATATGCCGCATTTCGTAATAACCGTTTATCGATGCAAGTAAAAAAATGATGAAAAAAATTCTGAGAAAAATCGATGCTCATCTGAACGATCGAAGAGCGAAACTGGAAAGAGCTAGACTGGTCATCTTAATAAACATCTCTTTTATATATGTAGATATGCATGCAGGAGCGTAATTAAAACGAGAACATATTTCAAAATCGAGAGAATTTTTTTAAAACTATTTTTTACAAGATATAAATTTGTTAAATTTTTTATAATTTTTATATTCTGCATTCCTAAAATCTCATTATAAATCTTTCTACATAGATTTTTGAAAATAAATCAGGATTTTTAAAATTACTTTCCATCATAGAGCAGAGTTTAAGCCACGTTTAAAAGTGTAACAATACACTAAACTCCCGATATAAGAACGGTGTCGGGCATGGCTTACAGTCGCCTTGATCCCAAATCGGGGAAATCCAAACGTAAAGGGGCAGAACAGCATGAACTATTTCTGTTGAATTTAGACGCATGACACAACCTGACGCAACTAATGCGCTGAGAGTGTGGCCCTCATGATGTTTGTAACGCCTAACTGAGCACCGCCATCCTGTGGCTTCCCTTATCGTGAAACTGCCGAGGACATCAATTCTATGAATATCTTAAACCGAGGTTTCTTATATCGGGAAATGAGTTTATATCGAATTCAATTAAAAACACTTCAAATTCCTAACGATGAAAGTAAAAATATTGGGTTCTCAACAAAATAGATTAATTTTCAACCATATTCATGAATTTTCGACACAATAGATAAATTTTCAATCAAGAAGATTATTTTTTTACCAAAAAAGACGAATTTGCATCAAAATACTTGAATTCATAATAAAAAAGTTTTATTTTCAAACTGAAGAACGTTTCACCTAAATGATGCATCTTCAACCAAAAAATGAATTTTTTAACAAAGTAGTTTAACTTTCAACCAAGTATTTGAATTTTGAAACAAAAAAGATGAATTATTAACAAAAAATGTAATATTTGAATTTTCAATTAAAAAAACGGATTATCAACGAAAAATGTGATAGTTGATATTTAAGCAAGAAAAAGATTTTATTTTAAATCAAAAACAGTTGAACTCGACCAAAAAAATACAAATTTCCAACAAAATAGTTGAACCCTCAACTAAAACAGATTAATTTTCAAATCTGTAGACTTTAAGCAGTTGAAATGTTCACCAATTCAATCAGTCATTGAATTCTAGCTGAATTTTCAACAAAAAATTTGAGTTTTCAACCAAAAACGATTTCTTAGTCAAAATAAATAACAAAAGTTTCGACCAAATTGTTGAATTTCATACAAACCAGTCGAATTTTTTGCCTGAAAATATGAATTTTTAACAATAATGTTAATTTGCGACCAAAACGATAAATTTTCTACCAAAAAGGATCAATTTTCAAAAAGCACGTTGCATTTTCGACCAGAGATACATTTTCAACTTATATGATGAATCTTCGACTGATATAGTTGAATTTTCATTCAACAAAATAATTTTTTTTTAACTTATTGCAAACAAAACAGTTACTTTTATATAGTGTATCTTGAACTGAAATAATTAAATTATCAGTAAAACAAGTAATTTTTGCAACAACAACAAAAAATTAATTTTTCTACAAACTGGTTGAATCTTCAACGAAACAGTTGTGATTTTTAACCTAATAAAATTAATTTTTCATCAAACAGATGAATTTTTAATCGAAACGATTCAATTTCTAAAAAAATATAACTTTTTAACAAAATACACGAATTTTCAACTAAAAAAATATCAATTTTAAACCAAAAAATGAATATTTTATTTTCAGTTAGAAAAATAAATTTTCAAAAAAAAAATAATAATTTTTAAAAAATAGTTAAATTTTCCACCCCGCAGATAAAAATTCACCCATCAAGATTGAATTTCTATTAAAAAGTTGAAAAATTAATTTTCAATAAAAAAAAAATTTTAATTAAAAAGATGAATTTTTAACCAAGAAGATGAATTTTCAACGAAAAATGTAAGAATTGATATTTCAACCAAAAATATTTCTATTTTAAATAAAAAACAGTTAAATTCATCCAAAACGACGAGGTTTCTACAAAATTTTTGAATTCTCAACCAAAACAGATTTATTTTCAACAAAACAGTTGCATTTTTAACCAAAAAATGATAAGGTTTCTATTAAAAGAGATGGATTTTCAAACAAAAACATTTGTTGGCCAATAAAGTCAAATAATTTATATTGAATTTTCAAGTCAAAAAAGCGAATTTTCTACAAAATAGTTGAATTTTCAACAAAAAAGTGAATTTTTAACCAAATAGTGGGATCCTCAACCAAAACAGATTTATTTTCAACTAAACAGTTGCATTTTGAACCAAAACATCAAACTTTTAACCAAAAAATATGAATGCTCAACCGAAAATTTAATAATACATTTTTCAACCAAAAATAATTAATTTTCAATGAAAAAAATTTGGATTCGTTTATTGGTTTCTATTAAATCAGTTGGTATTTAAGCAGAAAACTGTAAATTTGGTTAAAAAAAATAAAACCCTCAAGGGGTTACAAGTGACATTTTTAATGTTTTTTCCAGATGTTCAGGGCCAATATTTTTTGAAAGAATCGGAAATAAACTTAATAAATCTTTCTTAGTTGATTAGAATTTTCTGTATAAAATATGATTATTGACAAAGAATTAATGCATTTTTTGTCATTTTATGACATTCAAGAAATTTTAAATTTAGGTATGTCCAATAACAAAATTATATTTTGTAGATATTTTACCATTTCAATCATGTTTATCAATTTTCATTTACAATTTTAAGCATTTTTAATTTTATATCTAAGCAGTCGTGTAAGTTTTCAAACTTGAAAAACTTACAAGTATCTTCCTTTATAGAAAAAATCTATTTCCCACATCACCTTTTTTAATCCCAGCAAGTCCTGAAATTGAAAATTTGAATTTCGAATCTTTTTCTTTAAAATATTGCCGCCAAGATAAAAGGATGTGATTGGTCGATGTCCACATGTTGCGCGTCGATAGTTGCGCAGACGTACAAGTTTAATGTTTATCATGTTTTGACATCCCTGTATCTATCACGCAGGTTTTGTTTGATCAATATTAAGATAAACTACAGTTTATAATGCTAAGCTCAGTGTCAAGGATTGCAAATTGTAATAGAATTTTGTCAAATTTCACGGCGGCGAGTGTGAGGCGAAAATTTAAAACGAATGTCCTGTTTTCACACGCAACTTACAATAGAGGTTATATCGTGCCGACTTGCGATCAATCTTTAAAGTATTTTAATAATAATAAGCTGATATATCAAGAAATAACAGCCAAGTATTCGACTGAAATTCAGAATCCGTCGTCTTCAGAACAGTGAGTATTATTTCTAGAACTATATATTCAATTTATAAAAATATTAAAATTATATTTAAGGTTAGGTATTGATGCAAATTTTTTTAAAGAAACGTTTTAAATCATTTGATCGATTTTTACTTAAAGAGAACAACATCAAAAATAGTCATCTAAATTTAATTTGGTTAGAAAATCGAAGTTATTTCCAAATAATTATTTACTTTGTCGACTTTTGAAACGATTTGAAATATGTACAATTTATCTATTTTAGCTGAAAATTCATGTATTTTGTGGAAAATTCGTCTTCGTTGGTAGGAAATTAATCTTCTTGGTTGAAAATGCATCTTTTTGGTTGAAATTTCAACTACTTGGTTAAAATTTACACTCTTGTTAAAAAATAATTTTTTGCGGTTGAAGATTCATAATTTTGAGTGAAAATTTATTCTTTTGTTTGGAAAATGCAACAACTTTGTTGAAAGTTTTTTTTTGGTTGGAAATTAATTTTTTTTTTTAACTAAAATCCAACTATTTGGTTGAAAATTCACTTATTCTGTTGAAAATTCATCCTATCTTGTTGGTTAAAAATTCAACAGTTCAAATGATTTTTTTCTCTCTCTTGACTGAAAAGTCTTTCTTATTTGAAAATTCGTCTTTGTTATTGAATTCAACTGTTTTTGATTTAAAATTAAAATGTTTTTGGTTAAAATATCAATTATTACATTTCTCGTTGAGAATGCATCTTTTTGGTTTCAAATTCATGTACCTGAAGTTCCGAACGTTAAAATCACGAAGGAATAGTAAGGAGTAGTATCCCCGTAAGTGGGGAGTGGGACGAGCGACGTCCAATAATTCGTTAATGCTAGCTACGAATGAAAACTCGTATGCTCCCCCGTTCACATGCGCACTGGCGGTTGCCATGCCAACGATGTCAACACGCGTTTGAAGTTTCGAACTTTTTGTATTGAACGAACATAAACAAACGAACATAACCGACATGTGCATCGAGATATCAAAAGGTAACATATTGAGTGGGTATAACATGTGACTGCGAAAACAACTCTGCGCATGTGCACTGGGGAGCATTCGAGTTTTCATTCGTAGCTAGCATTAACGAATTATTGGACGTCACTTGTCCCACCTCTGCTCACCGAACACATAGGGTGATACCACTCCTTACTATTCCTTCGTGGTTAAAATGAACGAAATATTTTTTCCCATTTCTATTTTACTAATAAATATTGTTCCAAATGAAATATAAAATATGCCTGATAATTTTGTTTCAATAATAAATTATTTCCAATATGAATGAACAAACAATTGAGCACTTTTTCCAGTTCACAATGTCATCAGTAAAAAATTTCGTCCATTTGAACGTTCAGAACTTCAAGCACATTTCAAATTTAACTACTTGGTTGAAATTTAAACACTTTTTTTTAATCTCATTTTAGTGGTTAAAGATTCATTATTTTAATTGAAAATTCCTCTCTGTGGTTGAAAACTGAACTATTTTGTTGAAAAATCTTTTTCTGTTGTTGAAAATTAATTTTTCTAACTTATAATTTAATTAATATAGTTAAATATTCCATAATTTTAGTTGAAAATACATCTTTTTGGTTGAAAACTTATTTTTATAACTGACAGCTCAAATAATAAGTTTTTTGTTTGAAAATTTATATTTTTCTCTTCAAAATTGGTATTTTTTGGTAGAAAATTAATCTTACTGGATCAAAAATCATCTTTTTGGTTGAAATTTCAACTACTTGATTAAAAGTAAAACTCTTTTGTTAAAAATTAATTTTTTTTAAGATTCATCATTTTCATTGAAAATTCATCTTTTTGTTTAAAATAGAACTATTTTGTGGAAAATCCGTTTTTTTGTGAAAAATAAATTGTTTTAAACTTGAAATTTAATTAATTCAGTTGAATATGCTATCATTTTAGTTTAAAATTCATTTCTTTGGTTGGAAATTAATTTTTTTACCTGAACATTAAACTATTCAATTTTTGGTCAAAAATTTAGCTTTTTTATTTGAAAATTCGTGTATTCTGTTGAAAATTCGTCCTATTTGGTAGAAAATTAATCTTCTTGGTGAAAAATTCAACAGTTCGAATGATTTTTTTCTCTCTCTCTTGACTGAAAAGTCTTCTTATTTGAAAATTCGTCTTTTTTATTGAATTCAAGTGTTTTTGATTCAAAATTAAAATATTTTTTGTTGAAATGTCAATTATTACATTTCTCGTTGAAATATCAATTATTACCTTTCTCGTTGAGAATGCATCTTTTTGGTTTTAAATTCAACTATTGTACTTGGTTGAAATTTAAACACTTTTCTTTTAAATCTCATTTTCGTGGTTAAAGATTCATTATTTTAATTGAAAATTCCTCTCTGTGGTTGAAAACTGAACTATTTTGTTGAAAAATCGTTTGTTTGTTGTTGAAAATTAATTTTTCTAACTTATAATTCAATTAATCTAGTTGAATATTTCATCATTAAAAATTATTTTTTTTTCGATGATTCATCATTTTCATTGAAAATTCATCTTTTTGTTTAAAAATTCAGTTGACTATGCCATCATTTTAATTAAAAATTGATTTCTTTGGTTCGAAATTAATTTTTTCACCTGAAAATTAAACTATTTTTTGGTAGGAAATTAATCTTCTAGGCTGAAAATTCATCTATCTTGTGGAGATTGTAGTAATTTTATTTGAAATTTTAGGAAGTTGAAGCGTTTTAAACTGAATTTTATATAGTACCCACATTAATTTTAGTTAAAAGAACATGTTTTCCTATATTCGCGATTCTTATTTTCACTGATTTTACAGGGTGTCTACTCACCTGATAATATCTTTCATACAAAAAATTTATATAATAAATATGCTTTGAACTTCGAGTATAATATGAAGATGAAATAAAAAATTGCTTCAATGATTATTTAAAGACATGGACTTTAGGAGCAAATTGAAGATATGACTTATTATGTTTTTAGTATTATTTATTTAATCATTCATTGAGGATAGTTTATTTTAAAATATCTGTTAATATAATTTCCGAAAGCTCTCAAAATTAAACATATTAACTAAATCCCTAGAAATTTTGTATCATTAAGAAATTACTTATCCTTCGATAAAGTTTCTGTCACAAATGAAAAAATAGTTGTTTAATTTTACGAATGATATTTACCAGGACTGAAAAATACATTCTTGATAATAACCTCTCGAAATTTTATATATATGTATATACATTCGAGTGGATTGTTTTTAAAAGTGCGAAATATTTGAATGACTCCGCATTATGAAAAATTATGCCTGGAACAATTTTGATATACCTGGAAAAAAATCTGAAATTGTCCGGGATTATTTTTTCAGTTGGCAATTACTTTTGAAATCTGCTTATAATTATTCGTATATAGGGGCTATCTAGAAATTACGTTTGAGACCCCTTACACTCCCCACCCTATGTTACGCAATTTAAACAAATATTTTTAGACATGTATTATTAAATACAATTTAGTTAATTACTACCTAATAAATAACACGAGAATTCTAGATCAATCTAAAATATACCTTACACCTATATACCTATCTAGCTTATACTTATATATCCATCTACACAATACTAATTTCCAACCGAGCAAGTCACGCTTACCCCCAAATATAATATAATAATAATATAATATATAATATAATATACTATAATAATAATAATACTTACTAAACAATACTCCTGAATTATCATTGCTTGGTTTTTATAAGGAAACAATTACAATTGAATCAATTTTCATTTTGAGTCGTAAAACTTTTCAAGTGTAAAGCTTGAAATTTTAACTATACAAAAATGTTCAAAATTACATACATATCATTAAAATATACATCTGGAAAATTAAATAATTTTCAATTATATATTTTCAAAATTCAAAAATTTCTATTGCAACTCTTCAAAATTGATCAACTGTGAAATAAAAATCTTTAAAATTGAAAAGTTTGTAATTTGGAAAATTTACAATTAAAAATGATACACGTTTTAAGTTTTACAAGTTACATTTCTGTAATTCTGATGATTTACGTTTGAAATATATTTGATTTAGATAATTTAGAATTGATTTTAAGCAAAAAATATTTACAATTACAACATTCCAAATTATACACATTAAAAATGTAAGAATATTTAATTGCAAATCTAAAAGAATTCAATAATTTTTACTTTGTAAATCTTAAACACGTTTTACAATTAAAAATTCTGTAAGTTTTATGATTTACATTTGAAATCTCTTCAATTTATAAGTGTTAAAATTGAAAACTCTTGCCTTTTGATTTTCAAAATCAAACAAGTTGGCAAATTTTGTATTGTAAATATCTTCTAAATCGATAAGTGTCGAAAATGGAAAACATCATAAAGATTCACAATTCCAGAATCACTCAGAAAAATAATTCAAAATGAGTTAAAAATTTTAGTTTAAAATTTCATTTTAAATTAAAGAACAATTTTGTTTGGAACAAAAAACCATATCACTGAACCAAAAGAAATTTTTTCCAAATCAAAAAATCTTTTCTCTGAATGTATGATTTTAAGAACATCTTATTACGATATAAAGTCCCAAATTAATTTATTTCTCTACTTCTCATTCCTGCTGAGATAAAATAATCTTATATTTCAATAAAAGCATGCAGATTGTTACTGAAAGCTGAATACATTTTTGGATACATGTATTTTCTATAGAGCTTCTTTTTTAAAAATATAACGAAACAGTATCAAGTCCCTTCATATAACAGCTCCCTACCCGGAAACTGTTACGTCATTTGTGGAAAAAAGTAAAAAGTGTACACTTATTAATTTCTATTTATAATTGAAATGATTGAAATATAATTAATTTTCTCGATCTTCGTGTTCAAAGTTTTTTGAGTGAAATCTAAATGAAAGAAATACATGTTCAGAAGTAGAAGAAAATTTATAAAGTAAGTAAGATATAATATTTCCACATCCGTGATTTTTTTAGAGCTAGAACTTAAGGAGCGTTCATCAATTACGTAAGGATGATTTTTGAAATTGTCTATCCATGGACTTTTTAAGATTTCAAATGATTTCCGAATATTATCGATGATTTTTAAGGGATTTCGATTAATTTTACGCTTACTCTGAAAGGGATTCGGCCCAGTTGTATAATAATATTAATAATAATTAATAGCTTTTTGAAGGTTTTAATATATTTCAAGGAATTTCCAGAAATTGGGGAAGATTCCCACGCAGTTTGAAGGTTTCAATAAATTTCACTGAGATTAAAAAGAGTTAAAGGGATCTCGTAATATTTCGAAATATTTCACGGAATTTCAAAGATTTTAACCGATTTTAAGAGATTTCAAGGGATTTTTGTGGGCTTTGAAGATTTCAAAAGATTTCACGGGATTTCAAAGAATTTTAAGGGATTTCCACAGTTCTTAAACGATTCTAAGATATTTTCAGGGAGCTCAAATGTTTTTAAAAGGGATTTTAAGAGATTGCGTATGATATCCATAGAATTCATGGGATTTCAAAGGAGCCTTACGTAATTAATGAATGCACCCTTACTTTTAATAGAAAAATAATTAGGTTGCTGCACTAAAGTATTTAGAATGCACAGTATTCTACTTCTGCACATTTCTTTCACTGATAAGCATTATAATAAAGCTAAGTATCGAATATACAATTTATGATTTTATGATTTTGCATTCCGTCCTTAAAAACCCACTTAATTCTAAAAATTAGATAATGTATATTTTACACAATAATATTTTACACAATAATATATTTGATTTAAGTAGGTTGTATCATTTTCTGTTTTAGAGAACTCAGTGCTATAGAATTCGACAAAATATCTAATGAAACTCTGGAGTCTCTGACTGAATATTTTGATGAAATTATAGAAAACACAGAGCATTTAGAGGATGCAGATGTAGCTTGTGGGGTAGGTTGAATTTTTAAATTCATTGCTAATTTTTGTGTTCTTCATTGACTGCATTCACCTTGCAGTAAATTTGATCTCTACACGCAACTTCATGCAATTTTGAAATTTATATTAAAACAAAATTTGCATTATTTCATGATATCTATTATCAAAAATAATAAAAAGCATATGTAAAGACAACATTTTTGATAATTGTTGAAAATTGATATCTTAACTTAAGAATTAATATATAATATTTTTATGCAATAAATAGACAATCAAACCAATGCTTTCTTGTCAAAAAAGAACAATTTTAAATGAAAAAAACCCTAGCATAATCCAAAATTGTTAAAAGATTCTAAATCTTTTTCAAGTTATAATGATTTTTGTTTAAAAATACCAATTGTCAATTAAAAATGCCAATGCAAGTTAAAAATTGTTAAAAAATTATAAATCTTATTCAAAATTTAATGATGTTTAAATAAAAATGTAAATTTCTATCGAAAAATACTGACATAATGCGAATTTGTTCAAGCTTGTAAATTTTATTATTTCAAACAAAAATAATTGGACCTAAATGTAATGATTTTTCTATAAAAAAATACCGATTTCTGGTTAAACATACAAACATAACTTACGTTTGTTGAAAAATTGTGAATATTTTTTTATGGATTTATTTTCTACAAAAAATACTAATAGTTTCCGACGAAAAACTCTTGTTCGAAATCTAATGATTTTTGTTGAAAAATTATGAATCTTCTTTGAAATCTAATGATTTTTCAATACAAATGTCTATTTCCGACGAAAAACACTAACAGAATCTGAAGTTGTTTAGGGTGGCAAATTCTATTATTTTAAATAAAAATCAGTGGATTGGAATCTGATTATTAAAAAAATAGAAATTTCATGAGAAACACACAAACATGACCTAAATTTGTTGAAAAAATTGTAAATATTTTGTTCAATCGATTAATTTTTTATTAAAAATACTATTAGTTTCCGGGTAACATAACATAACATAAAATTGTTGAGAATTCTAAATATTCTTCGAAACCTGAAACTGATTTCTGTTTAAAAATGTCAATTTTCAGTAAAAAACGTTAATAAACCCATAAAACGCAAATAGTTGAAAAAATCTCCATCTTTGAAATCTAGTAATTTATGATTAAAAATGCCCATTTCCGGTGTAAAACCGTAAAAGGCTAATATCATCTAAAATTGTTGAAAAAAAAAAATAATCTTGTTGATTTTTATTTAAAATAGCTAATTTTCGATGAAACCTGAAATTTTTAGAAATGTTAAGTTCTCGAATTTTTTAGAAATTTTAGTCACCGAAACTTCATGATTTTATATTAAAATTGTTGTTTTGGAAATACTAATTTACATCGAAAAGCACTAACATAAGACATGTATAATGTTTCCAGTAATTTTTTAGATAATTTGAAAGTTTTAATTTAACCGTTAAAGAGTATTGAAAAGCACAAATGTTTCTTAATTCGCGTAAGGTTTTATATGAATTTTTTTTATAAAAAGGATTATTCGTAGGCTTAATTTTCAAATTTTCAAATTTAATATATAAAACAACTAAGCCAATCAGGTTTTAAACAACAATGATTTCAAGATTTTCGAAATATTTCATTAAACGACTTTTTAAAAATAGATTTAATTTCTTAATTAGTAATTTCCGAATCAAACGAATACTGGATTTAAGAAGTTCGTTAAAACATGAAGAAAAATTATTTATAATTATTTATTTTTATAAGAGCATTCATCATATGAATACAGACAATTTTTTTCTCAGAGACTTTAAATTTTACGTAACATGTTCTAGGATGGAGTTTTAACAGTGAAGTTTGGAGACCTCTACGGTACATACGTTATAAATCGACAAACTCCAAACAAACAAATATGGCTCTCGTCTCCGACATCTGGACCGAAACGCTATGATTTCATAAACAATAAATGGGTCTACAGGCATGATGGAAAATCTTTACATGAACTCTTAAACGCCGAAATTCCACCTATCGTCAAACGTCCAGTGTCATTCGATAAGTGTTCATATAGTGGAAAAGACAATTAATTAATTAATTAAGAAGTGTTATTATGTTAATCATGTTCTGATCTAGAAATAAGAAATCGTGTTAAAAAAATTGTACAAATTGTAAAGCACTGTACTCAGTGAGGAATTTGAATTGAAGAAAATAGATTTGAATTAAATTAATGAACTAGATTTGTAATTTAATAATGGATTAGATAGTAATACAATAATGAAATGAAATGCAAAATCTTTACATTTAATTAACTTTTTCTAGGAGTATACCTGGAGAACCTTGAAAATCTGGAAAATCTAGAATTGTCAGGGATTTTTTTTAAGGCAGGGAGTTTTTTCGAGTGCCCTTAATTTTTTTCTTCAATTGTAAAATAAAATTGAATATCAATGATTCTTCAATTGTACAAGTAGCTTTATATTACTGTATTTAACTATTTTCTTGAAAATTCCTTCTTTTTGGTTTGAAATTAATTTTTTGTAACTGAATTTTTTTTGTAACTGATTTATATTTTTGGTTGGCAAATAATACATCTTTAGTTGAAAGTTCAAATATGTGGTTGAAAATTCATGTATTAAGTTGAAAGTTCGTTCATTTTTGGTAGAAAATTAATCTTCTCGGTTGAAAATTAATGTTTCTCCTTGAAAATTCAATGGTTTGTAATTTTTTTCTCTCTTTACGGAGAAATCTTTTTTAGTTGAAAATCCACCTTTTTTGGTTGAATTCAACTGTTTTTGATTAAAGATTAAAATATTTTTTGGAATGAAGATTTAATTACTTGGTTGAAAATTCAACGCATTTATTAAAAATTGATTTTTTTGATTGAAGATTCATCATTTGAAAGAAAAATTAATCTCTTTGGTTGAAAAATGATTTATTTTCTTGAAAATTCGTTTTTTCTTTGGCTGACATTTAACTATTCCAGTTGAAACTATAAATATTTTGTTGAAAATTTGTTTATTTTTTTGGTGGGAAATTAAATTTTTTTACTGAAAATGTGACCATTCCAGTTGAATATTTCATTATTTTAGTGAAAAATGTATGTCTTCGGTTAAACGTTAATTTATTTAACTAAAAATTTAACTTAAGAAAATCATTTAAATCTTGTGAAATTCCTTGAAATCTCTTGAAATCTGTGGAATCGTTAAGAATCCTTAAAATTCAATGAAATTCCATTTATTTTCCTAGTTCTCAAGAAATCCCTTAAAATATTTGGAAATCCTACAAAATTCTCCGAAATCTCTTTAAATTTGGTATATCCCTCAAAATCCTTTAAAATCCCTTGATATCTTCGGAAAACTTAAAATATAAACTATAAATATTAAACTTATTCAGTTGTATAAAACTGATTTTTGTATAGTGATTCTTCTAAAATCACGAAAAAAGTTTAGAAATTCATTATAGGAAATTCACTATAGACCTATACTGAATTTCCAGTAATATTTAGTTGAAAATTAATCTTTTTGGTTGAAAAGTTAATTATTCTAGTTAATGATTTATCATTTTTTTTAAAATTCATCTTTTTACTTTAAAATTCAAATATTCCAGTTGAAGATTCATCAATTTAGTTAAAAATTCATCACTTTGGTTAAATATGTAACAATTTTGTCAAAAATTAGTTTTTTTTTTAGTTGAAAATTATTATTTTTTATCTCAAAATGTAATAAACTATTCCATTGGAAATGCCATCATTCTAGTTGAAAATTCATCTCTTTGGTTGAGCATTCATTTTTTTAACTAAAAACTTGATAATTCAATTTTTGTTGACAATTTACCTTTTTTGATTGAAAATTCATGTAATTTGTTGAAAATTCGTTTTTTTTTCTGTACAAATTAATTGTCGTGGTTGAAAGTTCCTCTTTTTGGTTGAAAAATCATCTTTTTGGTTGAACATTCATCTTTTTGGTTGAAAATTCAACTATTTCAGTTGAAGATTTATAATTTTAGATTAAAATTCACCAGCTTAGTTAAGATAGAGTTTTTAACTGAATATTTAACTTTTCCATTTTTTGTTGAAAATTGATCTTTTCTAATAAAAAATTTAAGTATTTGGTTGATGATTCGCCTTTTTTGATGAAATTTTTCGTTGAAAATTCATGTATTTTGTTAAAAAATCGCCTTTTTTGGTAGGAAGTTAATCTTCTTGGCTGGAAATTATTATTTCTTTTTTAAAAAATCAATTATTCTAGTTAAAGATTCATAATTTTAGTTAAAAATTCATCGTTTTATTTTAACATTTAAATATTCCAGTTGAAGATTTGTAATTTTAGTTAAAAATTCATCACTTTGGTTGACAGTCTAACCATTTTTTTGAAAATTAGTTTGTTTTGGTTGAAATTTTTTTTGTTTTGAAAATTATTTTTTAAATTTAAAATGTAATTAACTATTCCAATCGGATGACACTATTTTAGTTGAAAATTCATCTCTTTGGTTGCATATTAATTTATTAATCTATATATATTTACCAATTAAATTTTTCACAATTTATCTTTTTTAGTTGAAAATTTATGTATTTTGCTGAAAAATCGTCTTTTTTGACAGGCTTGTTTGAAAGTTCATCTTTTTGATTGAAAATTCATCATTTTAGTTGAAAATTCATCTCTTTGGTTGAACAATAATTTTTTTAACTCAAAATGTGATAATTCAATTTTTGTTGACAATTTATCTCTTTTGATTGAAAATCCATGTTATTTGTTGAAAATTCGTCTTTTTGGTAGAAATTAATTATTGTGGTTGAAAGTTTATCTTTTTGGTAGAAAATTCATCTTTTTGGTTGAACATTCATCTTTTTGGTTGAAAATTCAACTAGTTCAGTTGAAGATTTATAATTTCAGTTAAAAATGCACCAGCTTAGTTAAATGAGGTTTTTTAACTGAAAATTTAACTTTTCCATTCTTTGTTGATAATTGATATTTTTTAATCAAGAACTCAACTATTTGGTTGATGATTTGCCTTTTTTGGTTGAAAATTTTCATTGAAAATTCATGTAATTTGTTCAAAAATCGTCTCCTTTGGTAGGAATTTAATCTTCTCGGCTGAAAATTATTATTATTATTTTTTTAAAATAAACTATTCTAGTTGAAGATTCATCATTTTAGTTGAAAATTCATCACTTTGGTTGAAAGTGTAACCATTTTTTCAAAAATTCGTTTGTTTTGGTTGAATTTTTTTTTCTTTTAAATTATTTTTTAAATTTAAAATGTAATTATTCCCGTGTGGAAATGCAAATGGGGTGCTGGTCGGGTACCAGACCAGTTAACCCCACTTTAAGTCGGGGGCTAGTCGGGTCAACTGGCCAGTACCCGACCAGATCGTCACGGTGAATTAGTCGGGGGCTGGCCGGATGACCCCACTTATCCCAGTCGGGATCTAGTTGGGGTCTAGTCGGGTACTGCCCAGGTGAGAGTACAGCAGTACCACTATTGCTATGCTCTAATGATGTAACAAAAAAAGTATTTAAAAAATAAATAATAATAGATTGCGAGCATTTTGTCTATAAATGTTAATTGCCCTGCTTAGAATGAATACATATATTACATTTCTTAACATTATATTACAAATAAAATTTCTAACGCTACGGGGTTTCGAACCCACATCTGTACCTGAATCTGTCGCCTAGCAGTCGGTAGTCTTACCATTGCGCTAAAGCTGCGAGTTGAAACTAGATGAAGAAGCCACCTTCATAAGCTACAGCTCATAAAAGTTATAACAACAATTTTTTAACTCTTTTTCCTTATTAATTATTTTATTATTATACGACATCATAATATAAATGTAAAATAAAATAACTGTTAACAGGAATATAAATTTAAAGCTTTTTAATAACTAATTTGAATCGATTACAATTTTTCTTCGTCTAATATTTTGTTTTTCGCGTTTTAGTCTATTTTAAAACTTTTTAAGTTGACATAAAATATCATTTTTAATGAGCATTTAAGATTTGTATCCACGGAACTTGAAATTGTGTCGCGTATCGCGACAATTTTTTTAATAGACGAATTTTTTAAAGCTTTTCTATAACGTTTTGCTTTTTAGGTGTTTTAGACTATTCTATGACGATTGAGAATTAAAACAAATGTCTTAAAGTCTCGTTAAATTGACATTAAAAATTGTATATTAAAACAAGAACAGCCCGACCAGAGCCCGACTAGGACCCGCCTAGAAATTTTGACATAAAAATAGCCTACACAGAGGATTAGGATTTTTTGAAATAGCTCGACTAGTCCCCGACCAGCCCACGACTAGAAATGTTCATCAAAAAGAACTCCACTAGCGCCCGACCAGTTCCCGACTAGGGACATTGCCTACAAAATTTCTCCGACTAGCCCCCGACTAGTGCCCGACTTTCAATAGGGCCAAGTGGGGCTATTTCTACACGGGTTAACTATTCCAATCAGATATTCCACTATTTTAGTTGAAAATCCACCGCTTTGGTTGCATATTAATTTATTAAACTACATATATTTAACATATCAATTTTTCACAATTTATCTTTTTTAGTTGAAAATTGATGTATTTTGTTGAAAAATCTTCTTTTTTGGTAGAACATTAATATTCTTGTTTGAAAGTTTATCTTTTTGGTTGAAACTTCAATTATTTTAGTTAAAGGTTCATAATTTTGGTTTAAAATTCATCAGTTTGCTTGAAAATTTATTTTTATATCTGAAAATGTACTGTATTTTTTGGAAAAATCTTTTTTAGTAGAAAATTAATCTTCTTATTTGAAAATTTATCGTTTTTGTTAAAAATTCAAGTATTCCAGTTAAATATTCATAATTTCAGTTAAAAATTCATACTTTTTTTTAATAAAACTACTTTGTTGAAAGTTTAACTCTTTTGTTAAACATTCATCTTTTTGGTTTAAAATTCATCTATTCCAGTTGAAGATTCATAATTTTATTCGAAAATTCATAACAGGTGGAAAATTTATTTATTTTTTTTCGTTGGAAAATGAATCTTTCTAACTGAAAATTTAGCTATTCCTTTTTGGTTTGAAAATTGACCTTTTTCAGATCAAAATTCAACTATTTGTTTGAAAATTTCTCTTTTTTATTTGAAAATTTAAAACCATTTGGTTGAGGATTCATGTATTTTGTTGATAACTCGTCTTCTTTGTCAGAAAATTTATCTGCTTGGTTGGAAATTCAACTATTTGCTTAAAAAATTCATCTATTAAAAAAAATCCACATAAATTTTACCTAAATATGCACTGAATTTTATATATAAGAAAATAAAATAAAAATCTGTTTGAATTATTATTTAAATTTATGGACTTCAGAGATAAGTTCAAGAAATCATGAATATATTTTTTAGCATTACAACAACTCCTGATATAGGAACCCCCGGTTCACGACATTCCTAGAACTCAGTCAAGCTTGTCAAACATTTTTGAAAAAAATGCCTTTTATGTTTGGATTTTCCCGATTCAGGATCAAGACAACTGCAAGCCATTCCCAAAACCCTTCTTATATCGGGAGTCAAGTGTATCTAATTATTTCATTACCGATGGTGTCAATATATTTAAGAATATCTTGTAATATAATTTCTCAAAGCTTTCTACATTAATCATATTAATTGAATCTCTAGAAACTTGGAAACAAAATTATTTATAATAAACTAGCGTGAATGTATATACATATTCTGAGTCGATTAAACAAAATAGAAATATTTGAATGGCTCCGTACTATGAAAAATTATACCTTTAAAAAACTGGAGGTACCTGAAAAAAAACCCTGGAATTTTCAGGAAATTTTGTCCAGGATTTGAGTAGATACTCTGTATTATAAGATGAATTTAATTGTACAGAATAACACTTTATCAATAAAACATCCACATCCCACCAATTTCTAAAAAGTATTTGCTCATTTATTGATTTGAGAAACGTGACTGTTACATAAGCTTTTTCTGCCGCTGAATTTATTTTTAATAATCGTATTATAGTCTAGTTCTCGATGCCGCAGAATCGTATTTCATGATACTACGGCTTTCAGAAAATCCCTTCGAATATCAAAAATAAATAATTGCTTCCGATTACGCACGCGATTTTTTTCTCGAAAGATTTATATAATCCCAGTTAAAATATTTATTGCGGAAAAAATGTTATATGTATTTGAAAAATTACTTTTTGTATATATGTCGGATTTGATTTTTTGTTTATTTATTTAGCAAATAATCATGGAGATTATGGAAGATGGGAATCTGGTAGATCGAGTTAGAATTCTGCTGCAGAGAGATATGAAATATTACCAGGTAAACTATTGGTTAAGAAACTTAATTCAAAGTTTGAAAACATATTTTAGTCCAAGCGGTATATTGCTCTTCGCATTATCAAAATCTCTAGACCAGGTGCCAAAAAATTACAGAATTTTTGTTTGAAAAAACTGGTGGATTTTGTTGTTGAAATGTTATATTTTTTCATTTTCGAGAAACCGAATTTGCGGGTAATTTAATTATTTGGTTTCAAATTCAACAATTTTGTTAAAAAGTAATTCTTTTTGGTTGAAAAATTGTCTTTTTAGGTTGAACTTCATCTATTTTGTTGGAAATTGCATTTTTTTTTGTTGAAAATCGCAACTGTTTTGTAGAAACTAGACAATTAATCTGTTTTGCTTGAGGATTCACCTATTTTATTGAAAATTCGTATTTTTGGATGAATTTACTAGTTTTTGGTTTTAAATTAAAATCTTTTTTGTTTGAAATATCACCTATTACATTCATCGTTAAAAATTTATCTTCCTTCTTAACTTTTTTGTTGAAAAAAGTTCTCTTTTCATTGAAAATTATTATTTTTTAAACTGAAAGTTATATATTTTTCCACTGAAAATTTAACGATTCCATTTGTTGTCGAAAATTTATCGTTTTTGGTAGAAATTGAAACTCCTTGATTGAAAAATAATCTGTTTGGTGGGAAATTGAACTAGTTTGTTGAAAAGTTATATTTTTCGATAGAAAATTAATCTTTGGGATTGAAAATTCAACTATTTGGTTCAATTTGTTTGTTTGTTTGAAGATTCATCATTTTAGTTCAAAATTAATTTCTTTAACTAAAAATTTAACTATGCTTTTTTTTATTGTAAATTGATCTTTTTTTATAGAAATGAATCTTCTTGATTGACAAATTATCTGTGTGAAAATTTATTTGGTTGAAAATAATTTTTTTCAATAATAATTCAACTATTATATTTTTTGTCAAAATTTCATTTCTTTGGTTGAAAATTTAACTATATTGTTGATAACTTGTTTTTTCAGGTTAAAAATTTATTTTTTCTAAAAATAAAATTGAACTATTCTAGTTTTAGTTGAAAATTTATCTTTTTAATTTTCAATTTCTTGTATTTTGTTGAAAATTCATTTATTTTTAGCTGAAAATGTAACTGATCCATTTTTGTTCGAAAATTTATCTTCTTTAGTTGAAAACTAATTAACTTTGTTTATAAATCGTATTTCTTTTGTAGAAATTTAATATTTTCGTGTTGAAAACTCAATTGCTATGCCAGAAATACATATTTTTGGCTTGAAAATTCAACATTTTAGATGAGATTTTTTTCTTCATTGACTGAAACATTTTTCTTGTTTGAAAATTTAACTCTCTTGCGAAAAATTTCACTTCTTTCTGAAAATTAGACCGCCTGAATTGAAAATTAACATATTTTTGGTGAACTATTATATTTTTTGCTGAGAATTCATTTTTTTCATCGAAGATTCATCACTTTAGTTAAAAATTGATCTATTTCGTTGAAAAATTATTTTTTCTTGGTTAAAAATTAATTGTTCCAACTAAAAATTTATTTCTCCCACTTTTTCACTAATAGTTGTTAAGTAAATTTACAAACAAACTTTCTGTTTATAATTATAATTATAATCACTGTTTTCTATTGAATAATGGAAAGCCAAATTCGCGAAATAACGAAAAGTGGTAAAGGAGTTTTTGTTTATATATTTTTAAAGAGGAACTACTTGGTTGTTTTTTTTTTCGTATCTTGTGAATTTATTGAAAACATGACAATTTTTGATTTTCAGAAAAATTGGCACCATTTTGTTAATTTGCAATATTTTTCCAATTTTTGGCGGAGTTTGAAAGAGGGTGAAATTCCTTACTAGAATCAAAAAAGTAAAGGTAAATTGCTCAATTAGTTGATAAACTAGTTTATGAATTAAAAAAAAAAAATTAGTTAATGAATTAATACAGCATTGCAAATGAAATTCGATCCTCTTCAAAAAAAATGTTACACCTGGTTCAAAAGGTGCTCTAATCCAAAAAAAGACCTTTCAACCAAATTTTATGATTTTTTAGCATTTGGAGTAAAATTTAAGCGTACCACTTGGACTATTTTCTTTTCAGTTGATCGTAATATTTACATTACAATTTTTCTGACATTGATCATTTACTTATTTACTAATATTTTGAATATGAATTTTCAGGAAATGCAAACTGTTCTTCGTGAGCCTGTTTGTGTAAGAGTTAGTGGCGGAAAACTAGATTTCCCTAGGCATGCTTCTTTCGCTGCAATAAAAATTGTTACCTGGTGGGAGGCAGAATTCACTGTAGCCTTTAAAGGTCCATCTGGCCTTAGTTCTGCCATTCAAGATAATGATTCACTAAATGAGAGTGAGGGTGTTATTAAAAATATGCAACCACCCGAATTCATATTATTGGTTATCGATACATCCGAGCAACTAATAGGTATTTATTTTTTTAAGAATTAAATTCTTTAGGGGCCCCTGTAACGAATCGTAATAAATTGCCGGCCCCCCCCCTCTGACTGAACGTAATTTATGGTTTCCAGAAATAATTAGATATGGAACTTGAAACTAATGGAAATTTTTGTATTTCACATAATTCATTAGGGTGGTCCAAAAATGCATTGACATTTTTTTTCGAATTTTCATGCATATCGCCCGGAAACTTGTTCGAATTCACATAAAAATGAATCCATTTTTTTGGTTTTGGAAAAAATATATTTAGAGGTGGCGTATGCCTCATGAAGTTGAACACGTATTTTCCATTGCCATAGGATACGAATAAAATGTTACTTTTCAAATATCACCCCATAAGTCTGTTTTATAGGGTCCCAAAAAAAACCCATAAGTGGAAAAATGAATTTTATGAGTTTTTGGCGCTAATTATGTTCTTTTTGCAGTTTTTTAAAATGCAAATTGTTTTTAATACATACAATTTCTCGTAGAATAGAGATGGAAAGTCGCGGTTTTTTCAAAAAAATTTCCACTTTTTGTCCAATTCTTAATTCGAGTGAGGTGATTGTTTTTTTAATGTGACAAGCAATTGTTTATACAATTTTTTATTATTTTTGCTTCCTCATAGAGGAAGCTTTGTAATGGTAACATTTTTCAAAATTTTCAAATTCATTTAATTAAACCCTCCCTAATTTAAAAATGTCTTAAACAATGTTCTAAGCAATTTTCCGGATGTGTGTGTGTGTGTGTGGATGTGTGGATGTCACGCTTTTGTGTGAACACGATAACTAGAAAACAGTTGCAGATAAATTGATAAAATTTTGAGAGCTTATTTTCCTTACTAATATCTTGAAACTGACTGAAGGATTTCTAAAAATATTTATTGCATTTTTTTCTAGCACTGAATAATATTTTAAAAATCGGTTTTTTATAGTAAAACTTTTTTCATTCGCATAATTCAAAGTTGATGCAGAAATATAAAAGATTCCTTGGTTTGGGACGAATCGATTGACCTATATTATTAATAAATTTTATTGAAGAGTAGGGAAGTTATGGTAATTTATATATTTTGAAAATCGGTTTTTTATAGTAAAACTTTTTTCACTAGCATAATTCAGAGTTAATGCAAGTATATAAAAGATTCCTTGCTTCGAAATGAATCGATTGACCTATAATGATAATGCATTTTATGAAAGAGTAGGGAAGTTATGGTAATTTATATATTTTGAAAATCGGTTTTTTATAGTAAAACTTTTTTCATTAACGTAATTTAAAGTTGATGCAAAAACAGAAAAGGTGCGTTGGTTCGGGACGAATCGATTGACCTATAATATTAATAAATGTTATTGAAGAGTGAGGAAACTATGGTAATGCATGATATTTGAAAATACGGTTTTTTTATAGTAAAACTTTTTTCATTAGCATAATTCAAAGTTGATGCAAGAATGTAAAAAATTCCTTGGTTCGGGACGAATCGATTGACCTATAATATTAATACATTTTATTGAAGAGTAGGAAAGTTATGGTAATTTATATATTTTGAAAATCGGTTTTTTATAGTAAAACTTTTTTCATTAGCATAATTCAGAGTTGATGCACGAATATAAAAGATTCCTTGGTTCGAAACGAATCGATTGACCTATAATAATAACGCATTTTATCAAAGAGTAGGAAAGTTATGGTAATTTATATATTTTGAAAATCGTTTTTTTATAGTAAA
>CAKNXH010051738.1:17191-35943 GCA_932178445.1 Andricus quercusramuli | reverse complement strand
AAGTTATGGTAATTTATATATTTTGAAAATCGTTTTTTTATAGTAAAACTTTTTTCATTAACATAATTCAAAGTTGATGCAAGAACAGAAAAGATGTGTTGATTCGAGACGAATCGATTGATCTATACATTAATTACACTTTATTGAATATTAGGGAAGTTCTGCTCATTTATAATATCTGAATCATCAGTTTCAAACAGAAAAACTTTTTTCATCGACATAATTCAAAGTTGATGAATGAACAAAAAAGACTTTTTGATTTTAAATTTTCAAATAGATAAAAATTATGACAATTTTTGTGAAGAAATCATAAAGCTGGGAAAGGGATAGGGTGCGACAGAACTTTTCCTTTCCCTTTTCCAGCTCAAAAACTTATTATTTCGAACGCAAGATTTGATTTGTCTGATTTGTCTTTGTATTTAAAACATTCTTTGTATTATTTTGTAATTTTTCATTTTTGCTAAATTTTTATTTTTAAATTGAGCAAAATGAAGACTTTGGCCTATTATTGAAAAAAATAACTAATGCTTCCTCTATGAGGAAGCAAATACATTTGCTAACGGGAAGCAAAGTGCTCGTGAAATGAGCACCATATAATTATAAATACAAAGAGGAAACACTCGAGATCGAATTCACAGCTATTTTTTATAATATTATCTTTAAATAATACTAGAGATTGCAGCTTCTCTGAAATTTTTCACTTTTTGTCCACTTTTCACTTGGACTGAGTTGATATATAATTTAATGTAGCAATACTAATTTTTTAAACAATATATTATTGTTTGTAGCTATCTTCTATGATAATACTAGATAGTTGCGTTTTTTGTTTTGTTGAATTTGTTATCTTTTTGTCTATTTTTCAATTAGAGTGCAGTAATAATTAATTAAAGTCAACCGAAATAATTGTTTAAACAAATTATCATTGTTATTAACTATTTTTATCGATATTTATGCCAGATAGTTGTAGTTTTTACGAAATTTTTAACTTTTTGTCCACTTTTCACTCCGTGCAGTGATAATTAATGTAGATTTTTTTATTTTAGTTTCTCCATATTGTATTACGTAAGTACGTGAAGATAAAACCATGCTTGCATTTGTGCACGTGTGCAAGTGTGTGTGTTGCATCAATCACAGCATTTTAAATATTTCATATATAATATTACATAATGAGAATGAACATCATGAAACTATAATAATTGGGGGAATGCAGGCATGAAAAGAAAATTACTGTTAAGTCATACACATATATAATGCTTTTATGCTGTAAATTTATCCAGTTTCTCAATAAATATATTTCACGCGGTGAAATATATGTTTAAATTACAAAATAAATGTTTAAAGTACATATATAAACTAAAAGCCTTTCCTTCAAACGCGTCCCCGTGATAATTTTTTGAAACTAAATTAAGACTCTGAGGCCATAGAACAAGCTCTCCTGCTTCAAAAAAAGTATCATGGGGTTTATTCCTGTTTTTTTTCAGAACATTTGCACATGCTCATTCAAGAATCTTTGGATCATGCTGATTTGACAGTTTTGACAGCAACTTTGGGAGCCGCAGCTTTGATTCGAAATTGTCTTTGGTGTTATAGTCAAAGAGCGAAAGAAAAAGTTCCAGCTGATTCAAGGTCAGAATATCATATGATATAGAAAAATTTATAATTATTATTACATAATAATCTATCATTCATTAATTCTGTCCACACTGCATTTTTTGTTTTGTTCCTTTTTATATCATGTCAATGTGGCAGCTATTAGTATACGTTGTATCCTTGTAAAATTTTAACAACTAGTTCAAATTTTCCCACCTCTGAGAATGACCAGAGGGGAAGTAGGGTTAATTAGAGAAGGGGAAGTAGTGGAAGTGAGGGGAATGAAGGGAGGTGAAATAGGTGGAGTGAGAGGAGAGGAAGTAGGGGAAGTGAGGGAAAATGAATGGAAATGAGGGAGGGAAGTGGGGGGGAGTTATGGAGGGTAAGTGGGGGGTAATAGGGGTTCGGGAAGTAGGAGATGTGATGGAGGGGAAGAAGGTGGAGTAAGGGGAGGCGAAGTAGTGGAAGTAAGAGGAACAGAGGGCAGGCGAGAGGGGGAAGTAAGGGAGAAGTAGTGGATGTGGTGAAACATGAGGGAGAGTAGGGGAAGAGAGAGGAAATAAGAGTAGGAGAAGTAAGGGAGGAGAAGTAAAGACAATGAGGGGGGAATGATAAGAAATGATTAGAAAAGAGGGTGAGTAGGGGGAGGAAGTGAGGACTGGGGAAGGGAAGTAGGGTAAGTGGAGTGTTAGTTGGGAAGTGAGGAGAGGATCGAGTAAAGGAGAAAGAAGTTGTGGAAGCGTGAATGAAGGATGTAGAGAGGATAGGGAAAGTATGGAATATGGGTGTTTGAACGAGTTAATTGACGTCCTAATAGGCTACAAAACACCTTTTGTAGGCGCGCGGCGCCTATTTCGACTAATTTTTCCTATTTAACTTTGAATTGTTTCACTCACAATTATTTGGACCATTCCCATGCTTCATTCCCTTATTCTGAATTCTGTCATTCAGTATTGTAGTTATATCACCACAATTATTATTTCAACTCCTCCTAAATTTAATTTATTTTTGAATTTCTTTTTGAATTTATTATAGTTAAAAGTTTGTCATGAGGAAAAAAAATTCAGCCATTCATTCAATTCAACCGTCAGATAGGTGGTTACAGTCTGCGACGGACTCAATACGACGATCCGGCAAAAGTCTCGTGCACTCTGAGGACACGGAGCGACCTAAGGACGACCACCGTCTGCATCTTACCAGCAAGCGTCTTAGTATTTTGTTGACACACAGGGATGCCTTCCAGGCCATCAACCAGTGAAAGCTTCGCACCTCCAAGAGCGCCGACGATCAGGAAGATTAAATTAACATAATACTTCGGGTATAATCGTCACAATTCCCTTGCAAGGTCTTTCTACCTCTCATTTTTTCATCCTCCTTGGATACGATGTTTTTGTTAGCTGGTGCCAAAAATTCGATAACGAACATGGTTCGCTTCTCGAAGTCAACGAGAACTATGGCAGGCTTTGAGTGCGCTACAGAAACAATCGTCGAGAATATGAAGTTTCAGCATATGCGGCACTTCTCATTCTCGAAAATTGACTCTATTTCCCTAGAAGCTTTTAACGGAGCGGTATTAGCGCTAATGCCGTAAGAGTGACAGATATGGTAATAAAGCAGTCTTAGTGCCGCATTGTGCCTTTGGATGTAAGTCGTTCCCGCATGAGTTGGACAACTAGATAGTATATGTCCTAGATGCTCGGGGTGTGCATGACACGCTCTGCATCTATAATCGAGAATGTCTTGGCTCAAAATGTGGCGACGGTATGCTAGAGTGGAAATGACACCGTCTTGATATTCCAAAATGGAAACCTCCGTGCCCGACTTTAATCCGGGTGATTTAAGGAAAGCAAACGTTAGCTCATACGACATCAACTGATCTTCCACATTTCTATGGAAGATGCCGTGCATCCTCTTGTCGAGGAGTTGTTCGCGGAAGTTTTTCTCCTATCCTTTCTTAAACCGGGCCTCCAGGAGTGAGTATTCAAGATGGATAAGATTTTATGCATTTTGCTTACCCCTGATATTTAAGTCAAGGCCGAGTGTTTCAGCAGCCTCCTCCGCTGCTTTGTACAGAAACGTTCGTTTGCCTACTTCTTCGTGCTTTCTGACCATTTTAGGAAGAAGTTCTCTTCCATTTGCAAGTATATGTGCTGCACCCAGAATAATCCTGTTGTGAAGACATTCAAGATTGAGTATTCTTCGAACACCTTGACGGCGTGTTATGTAGAGTCGCGGAACAGAAGACTTTAGCATGCTTTTTTTCATGTGTATAATCATTCGTGACCCGATGTCATGGGATCTGAGCTCGTCCTTCGTCCATGGAACTACTTCAAATGAATAGAGTACTACCAGGACGGCAAGCATGTTCTTTGCAGATACTTTGTTCCTCGCCGACAGTTCGCAAGATCAAATCTGCCGGATGAGACGTTTTCATCTGCTTCGGAGAGAATCCTTTATGGATGTTACGTCCTGAATCGGCTCTGTGGCACGCCCAGGTATGTATAGGTATCTCCAGCTCTAAGGTGGCGTATAGCGCTTCTGTCGACGAGCTCAGGGTCTTCAGGGATGCCATTAAGTTTTCCTCGCTTCAAATAAACCTTGGCGCATTTTTTTAACCCAAATTCCATTCCAATCTCGTGAGTGTATTTTTCGACAATCCCTGGAGCTAGGTGTAGTTGATCTTCATTTTTAGAATAGATCTTGAGATCTACCATGTAAAATATATGAGTGACCTTATGCTTCCGATTTCCAGATTTGCCGCAAAAGTACCCTTCGGAATGGCGAAGTGCGAAAGATAGTGGCAATAATGTGAGGCAAAAAAGGAGTGGGCTTATGATATCGCCCTGAAAAACACCTCTCTGAAAGGTGACGATGTTAGTTGTCATACGATGTTTTCCAGATGAGATAGTAAATCTGGGTTTCCAAAGCTGAATTAGTCTCTCTATGCACCTCACGATGTGCGGATGAACCTTTAAGCTTTCCAAAAGACAGATGATAAGTCTATGAGAGGCTGAATCGAAAGCGTTCCGATAATCAGTCCAGGCCATCGATAGGAAGCCACCGATTGCAGACACATCTATCGATGAGTAGGTTCTCCTGACATCCTGCTACGCCTTTCATTGAACTGCGTTGTTCGTAAATTTCTCGCCACACAGGTCCGATTGTGCGAACAATCCTATAATTTGGGATAGCTGTAAAGATTTTATACAGTGTGTTCATACAAGTGATTGGCCTGTAATTCTTCGGGTCAGCTAAGTTGCCCATCATTAGCAGGAGCATTGTGCGGCCCGCCATCAACCACTCCGGAATAGGCTCCTCATACTTTAGATATGAGGTCAAAATGCGGGCCAGATACTGGTGGTTTAAAGGAAACTTTTTCCACCAGAGGGTCCTGATACTATCTGGTCCCGAAGCGGAATAGTTCTTCATGCCTCTTAATACTTTTTTCACCTCCTCTGTAGTGATAGGTGGGCATACTTCCTCAGGTGTTATGAGGGTATTGCAAAGTTCCTTGAAGCTATTTATGTTCTTTGAGCCTTCTTTAAATGGATACTGCACATGGTAGACTTTTTTCCAAAATGCTTCGACCTCCTCTGGTTTGGGCGGATGTTCGACAGTAACTGGAGGATCTTGGAAGAGTCGAGATGGGTCAGAGAAAAAATGTTGGTTTTCTCTAATCCACCTCTCCCTCCGCTCTCCACTTCTCCAAGCGTCAGATAGTACCCATATTCTGTCATCAATTTGCTGCCTGATGGTCAGCAGCTTTGACTTTTAAAGTGTGTGATAACGGATCCGCAGTTTGCGCGCGAACTGTCAAACCTTAGCGATGAAATTCCTGCCAGATTTTGTGTAGTCAATCACACACTGAATGCGGGATGCGTACTCTCTTGTCCAGCCTATTTTTGTAGTGAGTTGATGCATTCGTCTTTTGGTCTTATGATCAGCCGTTGGTTATGTTTTACGGTTTGCATCAGCTAAAACTTCCCCAACTCTAGGGTCTAGGGTAGTCAGCATTGTTGTCCGACCCATCTGCGCGTTGAATTGTTTTGAACCACTCTTACTACAAATATGTTTGGTGTTATGATTGTTGTTCCCACGAGTAGCTGGGGAAAGGGTTCGTCCATTTTTGTAGAGCCTCGCATGCAAGGATAAAGCTGCATATTCTGAGAGGTCGCCCGGTATCCCAGAGTCACCGTTCGAGACACCTCACCCAGGTGTCATTCAACATTCGGCACGGTTGTTACGTCTTCGCTTAGGGTTTATTCCTTCGGGACCACCCCTGGACAATTGTCTGCGACTGCTTATTAATTATTGTAACCATATTCAACAGAAACCCTTGGTACAAGGACCCTCTATCCACAACCCGAGGACGCATTCGGTGGCTTTGTCATAGGCCCTTCGGTTCGATTCCCAAGGAATGAAAACCGAAACCCAATATAAGCTAGATGCACTGTTAATCGTCACTGCATTAGTTATCGTCAGATGGTCCAGTATTTTTCGTATAACAAAACTCGTACTTGCCGCGTGTGATCAAAAATATTATTTTAGGTAAGTTTGAATATCCTTTCATTAAATTAGTATACTTTTATCGTGTTAATACTTGGTTTGTGCCTAACGATAACTAACGCATTTGCACAATTTGAATTTCAATCGTGAATAAAAATTGCCTACAATCAAATATCATGAGAAGTGATCAGAATTGTGTTTTTCTATATCTGCTTTAATCGGTTATGCCCTTTGTGGAAATAAGAATTGTGTTTTAAATACAATTATAAGCATTTTTAATTTACAATTTGGCTTAAGGTGACGATTACTAGTGCATTTACCTTATATATAGAATAGCGAACAAAAGTGCCTATCCCCAGTCTTTATTAATTCATCAATTTAATAATTTTATGTTAATCATTACATTTCTTCTTAGTATTTCTTGTGTTATTTTTAATATTCTATTTTATTCTCGAGTCCAATAAATTTGTTAATTCTGATATATCTTTAGGTGAATTTTTATTTCAATATTTTACATTTTTTAATTAATACTTAAATTAAAATGAGTTAATTTTTAAACGTGTGATCCCAGAATACTTTGATTTTATCAATGTCTGGGATTGTTTAATTTTTAACGTTTCAAGTTTGAATTCATCAATTTTGAATGTATACAGTTGTAAATGATATATTTTGGACGTTTGTAGAATAATTAAACTTTTATTGCTCGCAATTGTTAAATTAACAAATTTTTTAATTTGTTTCATAATGAATTTTCAATTTGCTCATACTTTCAATCTTTGGAAACAAAAATCATTTACTACTTGTAATTGACAATATTAAATAAAATATTACTGTAGCTTTATTGTTTACAAAGTGAAAAAATAAAAAGTGTATATTTACAGGGGTAATTGAAAGTTTCCGAAAAAATCATATTAATGATTTTTTTAAGAATGTTTTCGGATCGAAAATTTCATTTATAAATATTTAACTTAACTAAAAAATGTTGTATTTTCTTGTTCATAGCGAGAAAATATATAAATGCTACAAATCATTTCAAGAAATGTCAGAGACGGTGGCTGAAAGACTACTCGATTTACATTGTCGTTTGATATCATTGTATGTTTTGAATGAAGCTGATTCTCTTAATTGGGAAAGCGAGAAATCATTTTTCGAAAAGGAACGTTCTTCTTATGTAATACAAATGTGGTGGCTTTATATGCAAGGTAAAATTTTCACTCATGGTTATATTAAATTTTATAAAATTCAAAACATTTCTAATTACTTGGAAAAACATCATAAGTTTGCATCTCAAAATAATCATTTATAGAAACTGGATAATATTTATTTTATATTATTTCGTCGTTAAAATAAAGTATTCTAGAAATTTTTATATAGACTTAACAAAATCATTCTAGAATGTAAAAATATTTTTTGGATGCAAACAGGGTTGCTACAGGTCAGGGAATTTCAGAAATCCAGGTAAAGTCAGGAAATTTGAAACTGATCAGGGGAAATCAGGGAATGCCAGAGAAAACCTGACAGTGTCATGGAATTTGCGATAAACTGAAGTTGAAAATAATTTTATTATTATGTTGAAAATTGAACAATTTTGTTGAAAAGTCAATCTTTTTGGTGGAAAATTCATATATTTTGGTAGAATTAGCATCTTTTTTGGTTGAAAATCACAAATGTTTAGTTTAAAATTAATCTATTCTGATAAAAAATTTTTATGTTTTTGGTTTGAAGTTAAATTCTTTTTTACTCGAAATATCAACTATTACATTTTTCATTCAATCTACTTAGTTGTAAGTGGACCTACTGTGTTTAAAATTCATTTTTCTGGTTGGTGATTCATCATTTTAGTTGAAAAACATTGTCTTTGTTCGAAAAATGTTTTACAAAACTTTTATAATTCTATAATTTAGATATATATATATATATACATTTCAGGTGCAATCTATGTAAAGCGACAATAATGTGTATGTGATTGTAAAAAATAATGTAAGTGTAAACCCAGTCATCAGGATTTTTACTTGTTTCGGGTTATAAATATTCTCCATAAAAGAAATCAACTATTTTTGTTGAAAATTCATCTTGTTTGATTAAAAATTATTTTTTTTTTTTGGTTGAAGATTCATTATTACAGATAAAAATTAATTTCTTTAACTGAAAATGTAACTTTTCCATTGTTTGTGGAAAATTTATATTTTTATATATTTTTCTTCTTGGTTGAAAATTCTTCTGTTTGGCTGCAAGTTTAACTATTTCGTTAAAAATTTCATTTATTTGGTTGAAAATAAATTTTTGGAAGATTGAATTTATTTTTCAATTTCAAGTCGTCAAATTTTAATCGTTTCTAATTGAAAATGATTAAATTCATAATTTTTTTATGTAAAATTATTTAGTTTTAAACGCTTTTAATTAGAATTTAATTAGAATTCTTTCTAAATAAATGGTCGAATTTTTGAAATTTTCGTGTGAAATTTTTCAATTTTCAGAGGTCCTGATTTAAAATTTTTCAATTTAAAAACTTTAAATTTCAAATTATTTAATTTTTAAAGCTTCCATTTATTTTATTTTTATCCACCTGTTCGGTTGCAAATTCAACTCTTTCATTGAAAATGTATTTCATTTGGTTGAAAATAAATTTTTTACTGAAAAGTTAAATATTCTATTTTTTGTTAAAAATTTGTCTTTTTTTAAGATAATTCATCTTTTGCGTTGAAAATTCATATTTTTGGTTGAAGATTCTTCATTCTACTTAAAAATTAATTTTTTTGGTAGAAAATTGAACTCTTTTGTTGAAAATTTGTTTTTTTAAGTTGAAAATTGATTTTTTAAAACTAAAAATGTAACTGTTTCATTTTTACTTCAAAACTGATGGTTTTTATTTGAAAATTAATCAGTTCAGTTGAACATTTATCTTCTTGGGTCCAAAATTTAACTTTTTAGTTGGAAGTTAAACTACTTTCTGAAAAGTTCAATTTTTTGGTTGAAGATTCATAATTTTAGATAAAAATTCGTTTATTTTTTTGGTTTGAAATTAAGCTTTTAACATGAAAATTTTAATATTTTGTTCAAAATTTAACTGTTTTATAGCAAATTAGTCTTTTTTGCTTCAAAATTCTACAACTTGGTATAAAATAAAACTATTTAGTACAAAATTAAACTGTTTTGTGGAAATTTTGTTGATTGAAAATTAATTCTCCCCAATGAAAATTTAACTTCTTCATTTTTGAAAAAAATATATATAAATTTTAAAATATATCAAATAAAATTTGAACTAACATCGTTCAAACTATTTAGTTGAAAATTTATGTAATTCTTTGAAAAATCATCTTTTTTGATAGAAAATCAATTTTTTTATTTAAAATGCAACTATTTGTTAAAAATTGATATCTTTGGTAGAAAATTCGTCTTCTCTGATTATCTTTTCTGGCTTATCTTCTTTTCTTACGATTTTTCTTAACATTGAGATTGATGTATTTTGTTGAGAATTCATCTAGTTAAGAAATCAATCTTCTTAATTTAAAATTCACCTTTTTGGTTGAGATTTTTTTTCTTTATTGATTGAAAAATCTTTCTTGGTTGAAAATTCAATTTTTTTGTTGGAAATTCCGCTTTTGGGATAAAAAATTAGTCTTTGTTTGTTGAGGATTCAACTAATTTGTCGGAAATTTGTATTTTTGCTTTGATTCAACTGTTTTTTATTGGAAATAAAAATATTTTTTGTGGAAATATCAACTATTACACTTGTTGTTAAGAGTTTATTTTTTTATCAAAGATTCATCACTATGCCTGAAAATTAAAATGTTTCATGAGAAAGTCCTTTTTTGCTTGAAAATTAATTGTTTTTTTCTGAAATTTTCGTTCTTTCATTTTCGGTTTAAGATTTATAGATGAACCCTTATATAATTCTATTAAAAATTCTTCTCACTAAAGTTTTTAAAATAAATGAAAAAACAAGCATTTTTTTAATTTACATCATTGTTCTCCTAGGTGTAAGTTTCTTCATACTTGAATGAAAAATTTAGAATGGTAAAAGAAAGAAATATTGGTCAGGGAGTAGTCAGGGAAGGTCAGGGAATTTCGAAATTGGGATTTTGTAGCAACCCTGCATAAATATGACCAGAAAAAATCTCATATATTCTCATGTATTTTTATAATTTTCAAATATTTATGGTCAATTCTCACAAAGGAAAAAATGTTTCAGTGATTTTCTTTGTTGTACATAGGTACTAAAGCTGATTTATGGAGTACCGTGTCTCCAAAAATGGCACAAAGAGTATTTTCCGGAGTGTTGAACGAGTCACTGACTATTCTCACTACTCGTTTTGTCCATGTATGTATTACAAATATTGGTATCAATTATTTAAGTTGAAAAAAAATCAAATTAATTTGTTTAAAATTAATTTGCAGACATTAAATTGTATACATTTTCTTTTAATTGGTAAATTAAGAAAAAAGTTACGCTTATCATCATAGCGCTGTATTTTTGTGTATACTTCTAATGTCAAGGATAAAAATATATTTTCTGGAACATATCATTATTGTAAATTCTAAGAAAACTTTTTATCGTTAACTTCTCGAGATGAAGCCATATTTGTAGGATAACGTATTGACATGAATTCTAAGAAATAGCAATGAAGCGCACCCTTAAAAAATATTCACATCCCTGATATTCTTTACTAAAATTACTCGGAACTTATTTTTACAATAAATATGCCTTCTCACTTTGCAAATAGAATTGATGAAATTATTTTTCTAAATAATTATTACTCATATCGTCTTCATTTCTTACCCAATTTTTTGTTGTTTTCCAGATTAACATTTTTTTGGGAAGTTAATTTGAAGATTAAGAAAAATGGGGAAAAAATGCAGGGTGACTATTCAGCTGGGAAATATGGAAAACCTGGAAATATCAAGGAATTTTTATATGTCTGGAAAAAATTGGAATTGTCAGAGAATTTTTTTGAGCGGGCCAAATTTCTTTTTTAATTGTGAAAAAAGTCAAATAACAAAGTTTTTTTTTATTTGTAAAAGTAACTTTCAAAGTACTGGAATTATAATGATTTAAATCAACCTTCTTTTAATCATTTTCACTAATCTGAGGATAATGTATTTTATTCAAAGTAATAGTATGTTGAATATGCACCGTATTTTAAGTATGAATTAAAAATTTGCTTTAATTATTATTAAAAAAAAAAAAATTCTCAACTTAAATGATGATTCTTCAATCATAAAGGTGATTGTTTAACACTTTCAACCAAGTAACTAAATTTCCAACTTAAAAATATTCAAATTTTGAGAGAAAAAATCATTTGAATTCAACACATCAAGTTTTTAAACAAGAAATATTAAATCTATAAGAAAACAGATAAATTTTCATCAAAATAGTATTTTTTAACCGAATAGGTAAATTTTTAAACAAATTTTTTAACCAAAAAGGCGAATTTTCGACAAAAGCGCGGAATTCTCATATGAGAAAGATTTTTGAGCTAAGAAAAAAAACTTAACCATATTGTTGAATTTTCAAGCCAAGAAACTAAATGTTACTCATTGAAAATTTAAATATTTTTTAGTTGAAATATCAGCTATTAAATTTTTGTTTGCGAATTTATTTATTTTTTTGCTTAAATATTCGAATGAAAAATCTTTCTTAGATCAAAATTCTACTCTTTTGATAAAAATTCGTCTCTTTGGTTTAAAAATTCTTCTCTTTTAGTAGAATTTTCATCTTTTTTGGTTAAAAATGCTAGTGCTTGGTAGAAAATTAATCCGTTTTGGCAAAAGATTCAACTATTTTGTTGAAAATTGATCTATTTAGTTGAAAATTAACTTTTTTCTTGAAGATTCTTATATTCGGATTGAAAAATTAAAAATTTGTTGAATATATTCGTATTTCCGGTTGAAAATTTAACTGTTTTGTAGAAATTTGATCTTTTTAGCTTTTAAGTTTAACAATTCAGTTGAATTTTGTTCTTCACTGAACAATCTTTCATGGATGAAAATTCCACGCTTTTGTTGAAAATTCGTCTTCTTCGATAAAAATTCAATTGTTTTATAGAAAAAAGCTTTTTTAGCCCAAAATTTCAAAAGTTTGATAGAAAATTCACCTATTTACTTGAAAATTTAACTGTTCAGTTAAAAATTTACTATTTTGTTGACAATGGATGTATTTTGTTGAAAAATCATCTCTTTTCGCAAAAATTTAAACTTTTTTTAATTCAAGTTATTGGTTGAATTTAAATGTTTTTCATTACAAATTTTAATATTTTTTAGTTGAAATATCAACTTTTCAATTTTTTGTTGAAAATTCATATTTTTTTGTTAAAAATTCAATTTAGTGGCTGAAGATTCGCCATTCAAGTTGAAAATTCTTTTTTTTGGTTTGTTGAAAATTGAATTATTTTTTACGAAATTCGTCTTTTTCGCCTGACATTCCTAGGGGTTTTCAGGCATGTTAAAAAGTAGTTCTTTTTACTCAATACGAGCCTATATTTAAAAAAAAAATTCGCGAATTTGAGAATTTCAATTTACTAAGACCCTCCCTTCTTTGATTTATTCCTCAATAAAATATTAATGTCACGCAATAGGGTCGTCCTAGTTTGGCAAGATCAGAACAATTTTGGGCAGATGCTTTTAATGTGCTTTGTTGCACTAGTTATTTAACATTGAGCGCCTGTCTTGATGGAAAAGAAATGATTGGATCCCAGAAAATGAAACTGCCTGTCCTAATGAGGGATATTCACTCCAAGTGTTATGAACTTTTAGTTTGTCTCCTGCTAAGAGGAACGCCACTCAAAATACTTTACCAGGTATGAAAAAAAGGATGAAAAATCCCAACTTTTATAAAATTTTCCAGAATTTTTTGGAAACTATCCTATCTAATAATAACACAGTCACACAAAAAAATATTTTTTTGGGTCTGGAGGTCAGACCATGTTTAATATGTTTTTGGGGTCGCTGAATCCGAATCCGAGGTGCAAAAAACCCCAGCACGTCAGAGTTCTGAAATAGCATCAAACAATCTCATAACAAATCTTTTACCGGGTCTGGGGGTCAGACTATGTTTACTATATGTTTTTGGGGTCTCTGGATCCGAATACGAGCTAGAAAAAAACTCAGCACGTCAGGGTTTTGACGTAACTTCAAAAAATCTCATAAAAAATATTTTTTCGGGTCTGGAGGTCAGACCATGTTTACTACAAGTTTTTTGGGGTCGCTGAATTCGAATACGAGGTCCGAAAACCCCCAGCACGTCTGATTTCTAAAATTGCTTCAATCAACCTCATAAAAACATCTTTTCGAGTCCGGGGGTCAGACCATGTTTATTATATGTTTTTGGGGTCGCTGAATCCGAATCCTGAAGATCCGAATATCTGCTTTTTAAAACGATGCGTGCGTCTGCCATGATGGTATCAAAACCGTAATCCAGGGACTTATCTGCATCCCGGGCTCACCCCGTTGCCCGCCGTCACCGGGAGGTGGTGCCCTGGATGCAGACACACGTATGTGGGATGAATAAATTTTACGAGTTTCTTAGGAAGTCAAAACCCTGACGTGCTGGAGTTTTTTAGACTACGGATTCGGATTCAGCGACCCCAAAAACATATAGTTAACATGGTATGACCTCTAGACCCGAAAAGAGATTTTTAAGAGGTTTTTTGAAGTTATGTCAAGACCCTGACGTGCTGGGGTTCTTCGGACCTCGAATTCGGATTCAGCGACCCCAAAAACATATAGTAAACATGGTCTGACCTCCAGACCCGAGAAAAGATTTTTTTTGTGTGAGTGTGTAATTGCTGTTTTCAGTTTGTTCTTTTAAATTTTCTCGAATTTTGTGAATCGCAATTTTCAAATGAAGAATTTTAATTCTAAAAGTTTCTTTCTAAAAGTGAAATTTTAAATTATGAATGATTCTTCAATAATTCAGAAAACAGTATTTTGCTTTAAATGTTTTGACAAAATGTTTTAAAAATGACAAAAGCATTTTATTCATAATCCCTAGAATATATTATATGAGGTTGTATGTATTTATCTATTATTAATGGTTAAGAATTTTCTGTACTATCAATTTAGTCAGTCATAATCTCCAAATAAGGAATTCTATTTGATGATAAAAATTATTCCTGAACGTTTCTAAACATTATTGATAAAAGAGAAAATTTAATTATATCTTAGTTGAAGAAATGCATTTTTCGTGTGAAGATTTTTAAAGATTTTGAAATAAATTTTTGAATCTTTTTAAGGATTCTTCAGGTTTTAAGGTCAGCAAAATTTGTTAAGATACCAAAATAAATTTAAATTATTTTCTTTAATAATAATTTGAATAAAATATTTAGGAAGATTTAAAAACGATTTTGAATGATTTCCTTAAATTCCGGGAAAAAATCTGGAAGATTTCAAAGTAAAATTTTTCTATCTTGCAACATAGCAAAATTCCAAACAAAATTCGAATATTTCGAATAAGATATTTAGAGGTTTTGGAAGAATACAAAAATAATTTTATTTCAAACAAAATATGATATAGATTTTGGAAGATTTCGATCAAGAAATTTAGAAGCTTTTTAAGAATTTTGAAAGGCTTCAAGAGAATAACAAATTTTTTCTAAGATTTCTCGGAAAATTTTAAATGGTGGTTTATCTTACACCACTCATTTCAAGAGAATATTTAAAAAGACTTCAAAACATTCAAAAATATTTTCAAAATTATTAAAAAAGAATCTGAAAGATTTAGAAGCAATTTTTGTAATTTTGCAGAATTTTTTCGAAATTTTAGGAAAAATTAGAATAGTTTTGAAAGATATGTAAATGTTAAAAAAAATGTTAGTAATAAAAAATTTCAAAAAGCCAAAAACAAAATGAAGATTTCTGAAGATTGCGAAATATAAAACTTTAAAATTTTTCAAAGACTTTGATAGGTTTCAAGATAATAATAAAATTTTCTTATGATTCCTGGGAATATTTAAAGTGATTTTGGATTCTTAAGAATTATTTTCAAAAGAATATTTAAAAAGGTTATAAAACAATACAAAAGAGTTCCAAATGGGTCAAAAATAAATTCGGAAGATTTTAAAACAATTTCAGGAATATTCCGAGTCAGTTTAAAAGATATTTAGGAATTTTTGTATTTTCGAAGAGATTATATATATTTTAGAACTTTGAAAGATTTCCGAACATTCATAAAATATTATTTTTCGACGTATCTGAAATCTTCGAAAATCTTTTTGAATTTATCGAGAAATGTAGGAAAATTATGTTTTATAAGCTTGAAGCAAATAAACAAAGAAAATTACAAAACAATTATATATTATTTTTCCCTTCAAATTATAATTTTCCTACAAATTTTTTAATGTGAACTAAAGAATCTTTTTTGAATGCAAATTCAACAATTTTATTGAAAAACTAAAATTAAAATTAATATAAATTTTTAGTCTGATTATCAATGGAGTATACGTAAAACAATGCTTAGTTATCACTTTCTATATCTAATGTAATTGTTAATGTTGTAAACCAATTTCATAAACAAATATATATATATATATATATATATATCCAATTTTCGTCAATTTTAAATCCAAAGATTTTGATTTTTCAACAAAGTAAATTTCAAATTACTTGAAAAAATCGTTTCCTTATGATACTTCACGAGCTGATAATAATTTTTTTCTATAAACAGTTCAATAAACAAATTCACAACTTGAGTACTTGCCATTAAATGCGATGTAGTTCCTGTTACGAAATCGTCTGTCAGTGATATTGAAAGGACCTTAATTATTAGGAGACTTTGTAAGATGACAATATTCGTTATTTCTTCAAATAAATTTTATAAACAAATACAGATGTAATTCAGTTTTCAACCGGCAGATATCGATTTTTCGACAGAATTAAACTCTAAATAACTTTAAAAAATCCTTCTCTCCTGATAGCTTATTTAAGAAAAATTTGTCATTCCATAAGAAATTTTATAAACAAATTCACAGCTTGACTTATACATTTCAATAAATGAAGAGTCATCAACTGTTTCTTTAAGCAATTTAAATTTGACTATCTATGGTATCTTTAGCTGCACTACTTGTGCTTCTGGATGTAGTGGTCCTTCAATCTTTACCCTTCATTTGTATTCTTGTGATAAAATTTATTTAAATAAATAACAAATGTTATGACCTAACAAAGTCTCAGAATAAATAAGGTCCTTATTGAGTTCTTGATAGCGAAGTAATTAAAAATTAATTCCGTGAAAAGAACGAAATTTGCCGGTCGAAAATGGGCGAAAATCTGTATTTGATCAGCAAATTTATCTAAATAAGTAACAGTTGTTATTAGGTATTGAAAAATCGTACATATTATTCATTGCCGACAAATTTTTGATCAATTTTCTTGAAGGAGCGAAGTGTTTAGAGCCTGAAATGAAATTTTAATCTTGAAGTTATTCCAAAAAATGAGATCGCTTCTAAAAAATAAAAAAATTGTCGCTGACATTGTCTCTGAAATTTAGTTAGCTTTTCATTTTAAAAAAATGCTCAAATCAGTTGGAAATTGTAAGCTCTAGATTAATTTGTCCAGAAAAACTTTTTCGTCCCACTGAACGACAGCTTAAATCCTATTATGCTGAAAGGAGAGTTATTTAATTTTGTATCTCGTTTTAATTAAGCGTTACAAACGAACATAATCCTGGACCATTTCATTCGTTTGTGTAATTAATGTATCAATCCGGATTTTAAAAATGTAATTTTTGTTTTCCTTTTAAACCTTTTTTTTATAGACCCTCAAAAATAGATTAATTTTAGTGTTTTCTATTTTAGGTTTTTCGAAATGGATTGGAAGATCTGCCGATTTCACAGCCAAGGAATGGACCCTCTCCTTGGCTTTTTATGTCTGCTCCTGATTTATTGGGTTCTATGAATGAGCGTTCTTATCAGAAAAATTTTCCTAAGGACCAAGCTGTTATTTTGGAGATAAACGTGCTTAAATCGCAGCCACAACCAAATTGGCCACAATTAATGAAGGTTCGAAATTTTTTGTTAAATAATAATAATGTTTCAATTATAAAATTAATTAAAATAGCAAAGTTGCTACTGAAAGGGAAATCCGGGGAAACCTGGAATTAGCTTGGAATTTTGAGTACTGGAAGAAATCCGATAAATAGCCAGGAATTTGTTTGAAAGCCGGGAATTTTTCAGATTTTTTTTTACTTTTGCAATAAATATGGTCTCGCCGGAGTGTGAAGTTAGTTCACGTATTATAAATGTTGTCTTCAAATATAAAATTTATTTCGGGGACAGAAATATACGTGAGTATAGCAAATAGTAGAGCATAGATTGATGTATGATTTTCTATCGAAAATCGAAAATCTATATTTTAGATCCTGGATCACTTTTGGTTAAAAATGCTACCATTTGGATGAAAATTTAATTATTTTGTTGAAAATTCAACTATTTTCTTAAAAAGTAATTTATTTCCATTGAAAGCTAATTCTTTTTATCTTAAAAGTCTAATATTATATTTTTAGTTCAGAATTAATCTCTTTTGGTTAAAAATTCTACTATTAGGTTGAAACTTTTATTATTTTGTTGAAAATTAAACCATTTTGTTAAAATTTTTGAGCCGAAAATTCGACTGTACGTATTGTTTAATATTCGTCTTTTGGGATAGAAATTTTTTTTTTTTTATTAGAAATTCCTCTTTTGGTAGAAAAGTCATTTTTTGTTCTTGAAAATTCATCTTTTTTTTTTTAAAGTCTTTTATCATATTATTGTTCCAGAATTTACTCAGAGTTTACAGAATTCACTATGTTGGTTAAAAATTCTACTATTTGGTTGAAAAATTAATTATTTTGTTGAAAATTAAACTATTTTGTTGAAAAGTCATCTGTTTGTGTGTACAATTTAACTGTTTACTTTATTAAAAATTAATTCTTTTTATTTGAAAAGTCTACTATTTTATTTTCGATTCAGTATTCAACTCTTTTGAATAAAAATGATTTTTTTAATAATTTGATTATTCCGTTTTAAAATTTAATTACTTGTTGAAAATTCAAATATATTCTTCAAAATCATTTTTTTGTTCAAAAATACAATTGCTTTGTTGAACATTCGTCTGCTGGGATAGAAAATCCATTAAATCTTTTTTGTTTGAAAATTCAATCATGTGGTTGAAGATTTATATTCTTAGGTTGGAAAAATCTACTATTTGGATGAAAATTTAACTATTTTGTTGAAAATTCCTCTTTTGCTTCCTCATAGAGGAAGCTTTGTAATGGTGACATTTTTCAAAATTTTTAAATTCATTTAATTAAACCCTCCCTAATTTAAAAATGTCTAATACAACATTCTAAGCAATTGTCCGGATGTGTGTGTGTGTGTGTGGATGTGTGGATGTGTGGATGTGTGGATGTCACGCTTTTTTGTGAACACGATAACTAGAAAACGGTTGTAGATAAATTGATGAAATTTGGAGAGCTTATTTTCCTCACTAATATCTTGAAACTGACCGAAGGATTTCTAAAAATATTTATTGCATTTTTTTCTAGCACTCAATAATATTTTAAAAATCGGTTTTTTATAGTAAAACTTTTTTCATTCGCATAATTCAAAATTGATGCAAAAATATAAAAGATTCCTTGGTTCGGGACGAATCGATTGACCTATAATATTAATACATTTTATTGAAGA
>CAKNXH010051738.1:0-17091 GCA_932178445.1 Andricus quercusramuli | reverse complement strand
ATCAGCATAATTCAGAGTTGATGCAAGAATATAAAAAATTCCTTGGTTTGAAACGAATCGATTGACCTATAAGAATAACGAATTTCATCCAAAAGTAGGGAAGTTATGGTTATTTATATATTTTGAAAATCGTTTTTTTATAGTAAAACTTTTTTCATTATTATAATTCAAAGTTGATGCAAGAACAGAAAAGATGTGTTGATTCGAGACGACTCGATTGACCTATAATATTAATACATTTAATTGAAGAGTATGGAAATTGTGAAATTGCATAATATTTGAAAACACGGCTTTTCATAGTAAAACTTTTTTCAGTAACATAATTCAAAATTGATGCAAGAACGGAAAAAATCTCTTGATTCGAGGCAAATCGATTGATCTATAATAATAATAATACACTTTATTGAAGATGAAGGAAGTTCTACTCATTTATAATATCTGAATCATCAGTTTCAAACAGAAAAACTTTTTTCATCGACATAATTTAAAGTTGATGCATCAATAGAAAAGACTTTGATCATAAATTTTCAAATAGAGTAATATTATGACCATTTTTGTGAAGAAATCATAAAGCTGGGAGAGGGATAGGGTGCGTCAGAACTTTTCCTTTCCCTTTTCCATCTCAAAAAATTATTATTTCGAACGCAAGATTTAATTTGTCTGATTTGTCTTTATATTTAAAACATTTTTTGTATTATTTTGTAATTTTTCATTTTTGGTAAATTTCTATTTTTAAATTGAGCAAAATGAAGACTTTGGTTTGTCTATTATTAAAAAAAATATTTAATGCTTCCTCTATGAGGAAGCAAATATATTTGCTAACGGGAAGCAAAGTGCTCGTGAAATGAGCACCATATAATTATAAATACAAACAAAGTGGAAACACTCGAGATCGAATTCACAGCTAGTTTGTAATTTTTGTAATATTCAATTGTAAATTCAACTGCTTGGTAAAAATGATTTGTTTTGGTTAAAGATTCAACTATTTGTTAAAAAGTTCATCTTTCTTTTCGAAAATTAACTTTTTTGTTGGAAGTTAGATAAATTTTCAAAAAAAAGTTGATTGTCAAAAAATAAAGATGAAAGTTTCACTATTTAATTGTATGTAAGTTCAACTGTTCGGTGGAAAATTAATTTTTTTGGTTGAAAATTGAAGTATTTGGTTGAAAAGTTGAGCTTTCTTGGATGAAAATTAACTTTAATGTTGAAAATTTATCTCTTCGTGTTTACAGGTCAAATTTATTTGAAAATTCGACTTTTAAGCTAGAAAACTGAACTTTTCTATTGAAAATTCGTCTTTTTGGGTCGAACATTTATATTTTTTATTTGAAAACTCCACTATTTTTTTGAAAATGCAATATATTTCGACCTATAATCTTAAATATGGTAACTACATTAATTTTATTCAAAATAAGTTATTCTCTATCTGTGGCGTATCCAGGATTTCATCAATGGAGGGGTTTGAAAGGCTGAACAGAAAGGACGTTACTACTTACAGGGACAAATTAGTATATAATATAAGGCATAACATTTATAAATGTCATATTTATCACCCTTGCAAATTCTTCATGAATTTTCAACAAAATTTTGAATTTTTATAGGAATTTTCAATCTGTTAGTTAAATTTTCCACCAAAGAAATGAATTTTCAATTAAAATGGTGAATTAGTCACCAAGAAGATTAATATTTTACCACAAAAGACAAAGTTTCAACAAAATACAGAAATTTTCAACTAAATAGCTGAATTTTCAACTGAAGAAGATGAATTTATAAACCAACCCATGGAATCGTTAAATTTTCAGTTATAAAAGATAATTTACCACAACAAATTTCCAACAAAATAGTCCAATTTTGAACAGAAAAAAAGTGTTTTCAACTAAAATGATTAAGCATCAACCAAAAAATAAATTGTTAACAAGTTAGTTTCATTTTCAACTAGGTATTTGAATTTTGAACCAAAACAGATTTTTTCCTCTAAAGTGTCAACTTTTGAAATTAAAGGATCAAGGTATGAAGAGAAGCTCAAATTGTTAATAAAACTAGCAAAAATTAACCGTTCGTGGTAAGTTTTGATTTTTCGAACTATTATTTAAATGTAAATAATGCAATGAAAATATGGAAAAATTGTCATTTTTGATTCATTGCAAAAATACCATTTTGACTGTTAATTAACAATAAAGTTGATTAATTGTACTCGTCTCAAATATAAATTGAAATACTGTTGTATGCGTCTGCCTTAATTAAATAGGAAGTTACATTGTAGATTTTGAATATTTCTCAGTTTTATAATGCACATCAATGTTTCATTTTTCGTACAGTTGAAGCTTAAAAATAAAATTTTGATATTAAAATAAAATAATTTAATACATCTATGTGGAAAATATGTACAGAAAACGTGGTAAATAGAATCTTATAGAAAATCCGAATAAAATACAAATATTTGAATTTAATTCTACTTAAGATTATTATTTTTAATATTATAAACGAATTTAATAAACAACTGCATTAATCAGGCATTTTCGATAGAAATTTTTTTTTTTTTCGATATCAATTTTTTTGATTAGAAGCTTTATTATAATTTTAGCAATATTCATAATTTCTTGATTGAACTTGTGATTTATTTAAACAAATATAAATAAATGCATTTTTCGGACATTTGTCGGCAGAAAAATTCGTCTTTTTCAATGTAAACTTTTTTAATTAGGAACTTTATGATAATTTCACCAGAATTCAGAATTTTTTGATCAATTTTATGATTTTTTAAAACATATTTATTAAAAATAAATGCATTATTGGGGCATCTGTCGACGGACATTTTTTTTTTATGTCAGATTTTCAAATTGTGATCTTCATAATAAATTCAACAAAATTCATGATTAGTTGATAAATTTCATGATTTGTCGAAAAAAATTTAATAACCAAATGCATTATTCGGGCATCTGTGGACGGAAAAATTAGTTTTTTTTTATGTCAGTCTTTTTAATTGGAAACTTCATGATAATTTCGGCAAAATTCATAATTGGTTGCTGCATTTAATATTTTTTTCAAATAAATTTAATAATAAAATGCATTATTCGGTAATCTGTCAATGGAAAATTGTTTTTTTTATGTTAGTCATTTTAATTGGGAACTTAATGATAGTTTCTTTAACACTCATACTTAGTTGATAAATTCTATGACGTATTAAACAAATTAATTAAACATATGCATTATTTTGACATTTTATGACAGAAAAGTATTTTTTTTTCAATCTCAGTCCTTTCAGTTTAAGTTTCTCAGATTTTTTCCGCCGACATATGCCCCAATAATGCATTTTTTAATTAAATTTGTTTAAAAAAATTATGAGATTGATCATCAAATTATGAATTTTCCTAAAACTATCATAAAGTTTCTAAATTAAATAAAAGTGACATAGAAAAAAACGAATTTGCTGTGAAAAAATGCATGATTAATGTATTTATATATTAAATATGTTTACAATATTAACAATAATAATATTGAGAAGAAATTTCTTCATCATTATATTGTTTTTATCCAAGAACTTGAAAATAGAATAGAATATAACTTTAAAAAAGTGTAAAATTATGGATAATCGTATAAAACATTCTTTCAACAAATAATTTGTTTATAAGAAAGATTAGTTTGTTTATTATATAATATTGGAACATCGTTACCTGATGTTGCTCTATGAAGCTTTGGTGATTTTAACAATTTTTCTGTTATTGAAGAGCACCAGGAACGTCAAATAGAAAAAATGGCCATTTTTTTCGTCATATTTGTTCATTTATGAACAAATTGAAATCCTAATCAAAAAATCAGGCACGACAGCTCTCTCAGAAATCTTATCAGCTTCTTTTTCGAATTTTTTTTTGTCACAATCGATCAATAATTGTGGGCTATACGTTATTTTGTACAAAAAAGTCATTTTTTCCCCACTGTGCAGCGTGACGGTCTAGTTTAGAATTTTATTTTGACTTACAACTTGAAAAATATAAAAATAAGAAGGAATGACAGATCAATTTCCACCATAAGATAATTCTACACGCGGCGAGACATATTTTGTTAATAAGAAGAATAATCTGCTGATTTTAAAGAATTGTAAGTAAATAAAAAGATGCTGTCATTCATATTGAATTTACTGGAATTATCTCGCTATAAAGAAATTTCTTCAAATCATATACGTTTTCAAATCATATAAGATTTTCTGTGAAATCTGTAACAAAATGTTGGAAAATGAACCGACTTTTTTTTAAAGAAAGGGTAGTTAGTTCGCACATAGCGCGCACACTATTCTAGTTATGTATTTTATATTATATATATATATATATATATATATATATATATATTATAATTATTATATTATTTCTATTACAAGATTTATTGCTAAAATTCTTATTTAATCATACACTCAGTATAATAATACATATATAGTACCGTAAACAGGGGCTAAACGGTAAGCGGTGCGTGTGGGAAAAGCCGACTAACCCGCTACTTTATTTTATGTATTTAATTATCTCTCTCCCTGAATAATAAATTGTAAGATAAGCGATTTTTTTTCTCGTGCAAAATTTTATTTCAAATCTTGTTTCGTGTAGGGTCATTAGTTATAAAAAATAAAATGTGCATTCATATAAGATTCTTATTTTTTGATATTTGCTTAGTTTGGGTAAAAGAACTCGTAAAAAAATAACTTGCAGAAGTTTATGGTAAATTTTTTAATGGATCGTATTAGCAGTTCAATTTCAATTTCAAATATTTTCAAGTTAAAAATTTGTATTATTGCGGTTTACATTTTGTCTTTCAGAAACAGATATTTCTACAAGGGCTGGGTAAAATTTGTATTGGGGCGAGGGCTTCGTTATTTGCGACAGTGGGCGGTTAAGTAAATATGTATGTTCCATCATAAAGGGGGGGGGGGGGTCCAACAGCCAAAACCCCCTCTTGGCTACGCCACGGTTCCCCATAGTATTGAAAAATCACCCTTTTTCCTCTAGTTTGAGAGCCGGGAAAAAATGTAATTTTTACCGGAAAACCGGGGAATAGTCTGCACATTTTTGGTTGAAGTTATGGTGGTCATTAAGGTGGTCCAAAAAAACATTGAATTTTTTTTTCATACATATTTCCCCCAAATTCATTTAAATTCACAAAAAAGGTCCTGAAATTTGTTCGAATCCACGAGTAAATAAATGCGTTTTTTTTGTTGAAGAAAAATAATATTTAGATCTTTTGCAAGTCCCATGAAGTTTAACACGTATTTCCCATAAGAAAAAAAATGTTCTTGTACATTTTATTCAGAATTGTCAATATTAGGTGAAAAAAGTTGAAACTCAACATTTATTTTCACCATAATCTATAGAATACGAATGAATAATTAATTTATAAATATCACCACCATAAGTATGTTTTATAGCGTCCCAAAAAAACCCATGAGTAAAAAATTGGGGTTTGCTCGTTTCTGGCGCTAATTATGATTTTATTGCAGTTTTTAGGATAGAAAAACTATTTCTAATACATAAAATACTACTTTCTACTGATAATTATATGTTTGCATATATTTTTCAAACAATTTATTATTACTTTTATGTTAACTTTCCAGGTAGATTGGAGCAATAATAAAAAAAATTGAACATAAATAATTGTTTAAACAATTCATTATTATAAATAATAATATTTTTTTAGACTAATGGTAGAAAGTTACAGTTTTTTATTTTCCACTTTTCCTGAAACTTTCCATTTTTTGTAAATTTTTCACTTGCGGTGAGGTAACGATTGAATCAAGTTAACAAAAATAATTGTGTAAGCAATTTATTATTACTTTACATAATAGTATTCTTGAAGAATGCTGGAAATTTTCCGGTTTTTTAATGAAATATTCAAATCTTTTTCTGAAATTTTTCTCTTTTTGTCAACTTTTTGCTTAGAGTGAAGTAATAATCAATTCAAGTTAACAAACATAATTGTTTTAAAAACTTATTATTATTTTAAATAATATTATTTTTGAATAATGCTATAAAGTTGCGGTTTTTTCAGAAGTATTCAAATTTGTGTCCACTTTTCTCTCAGAGCGAATTTAAAGTTAATGAAATTTAACAAAAATAATTGTTCAAAAATTTTTTTATTGTTCATAACTATTTTCTTCTATAGTAATACTAGATAGTTGCGGTGTTTTCTAAAATTATCGATTTTTTATCAACTTTTTACTTAGACCGAGGTAATAATTAATTTAAGCTTACAAAAATATTTGTTTAAACAATTTATTATTGTTTATAACTGTCTTCTCACAGATAATTGCTAGTGATTTTCGTTTTTTGGAAATTGTTAATATTTCTTTAGCTATTTAGTTATGAACAACTAATAAATAAACAATAAAGATAATCATTTTTAAACAATCTCTTTCTTTTTGTGAATATATTTTTCTGAAATAAAACAGATATTTGAAATATTATTCCTATATGGATTATAATAAATGCAAATTTTCCTTGCAGTAGTTACTGTGGACTTTTTTGTATAATATGAATATTTATTATTTTGTCCTAAGTAAAAAGTCAAAGAAAAGCTGAATATTTAAGAAATCCTCGACAATTTCTGGCATTACTCTCAGAAAAGATAGTTAAAAATTTCAGAAAAAACCACAACTATCTAGCAATAATATTTGATAAGATAATTCTAACAATATTAATTTGTTTAAACTATTATGTTTGTTAAATTCCATTAATTATTGCCTCGCTCTGAGTGAAAAGTTGACAATGAGTGGAAAATTTCAGAAAAAAAGCCGTAACTATCTTGCATCACTATAGGAAAAGATGTTATAAACAATAATAGTTTGTTCACACAAATAAGTTGAATAAATTTCAATAACTATTACCACACTTTAAGTGAAAAGTGGACAAAAAATTGAAAATTTCAGAAAAACCGCAATTTTTAAACAATATTCAAAGAGAATATTATTAAAAATAATAATAAATTATTTAAAAAATTATTCTTGTTAACTTACATTGATTATTACCTCCGTATAATTAAAAAGTGGACAAAAAGTGGAAAATTTCAGAAAAAACTGCAACTTTCTAGCATTATTCTGAGAGAAAATCATTATTAATAAACAGTAATTGGTTCAAACAATTTTTTCTGTTAAACTTGCTTGATTATTTCTTCGATATAACTGAAAAGTTGAAAATAGTCCGAAAAATTCGGAAAACATCGTGATTTTCTAGCTCTATTCTAAGAAAAAATTGCCAAAAGCGACAATACATTGTTTAAACACTTTATGTAAACATCTAATCACCAATAGAAAGTAGTATTTTATGTATTAGAAACCATTTTTATTTGAAAGACCGGAAAAAATCATAAGTAGCGCCAGAAACTCGCAAAACTTAATTTTTTACTTATGGGTTGTTTTTGGGACTCTATAAAACCGACTTATTTGGGTGATATTTGAAAAATAATTATGAATGTTGAGGAATGTTGAGCTTTGACTCGATTCACATAATATTGACGATTGTGAATAAAATATACAAAAACGTATTTTTTTCTTATGGGAAAATACGTGCTACATTTCATGGGGCTTGCGAAATATCTAAATATCATATTTTTTCAACAAAAAAACGCATTTATTTATTTTTGGATTCCAACAAATTTAAGGCGATATGCATGAAAATTCTGAAAAAATTTGGACCATCCTAGTAGCCACCCTGAATAATTTCACTATTTTTGAACAGGTGTTTTTGATGAACGATTATGCTGTTTCGAAAATTTTACTCAGGTCATTGGTACGTCAATGCATTGGAAAAAAATTCGATGCCAATCCTCTAAAATCAGAAGGAGCACAAAATCCTGAAGACACGTGTGGAGGTTTTTTATGTACTGGAAATTCGTGTCATAGAATATTAAATATAACACCTAGTTCTGCATTGTTCAGTCTCACTTACATTTTGGTAAATAATACTAATGATCCTTTGAAGATCATAGTTCCAGCTTTAAAACTTGATCCGACTTGGTCCAGTTACCTAGATCGGCAACAAGTAAGGTTTTCTAAAGAAAAATAATAATAAGGATTATGAGGAACCTGCAAATTTGAATATTTTTTGAATAGTTCATTTAATTATTTTTATAGGTGTGGAATCAATTAAGACCACCATGGTTAAATGCTTTTTTAGCACCTCTTCATTCGATGATGATTCCTATTGTAGATACTCTTCTTGACGCAGTCTGGGTAAGTTTTAAATTATGATTTTTAAATATGTAAAAAGTAAATAAGTTTAGTAATTTTCATTATCATTGGAAGGTTTGAAAATAAAGGAAGCGAAATTTAGAGGTGGTGTAGCTTTAATCTTTTTAAAGCGAGCCCTCGGGTATTTCGGCTTTAAATCTGTTAGATTTTAGAATCCACAGATCACACAATCGGCTGGTATTCACAACAGTTGATAAAACTCTTTTATAAAATTATTTAAACAAATTATTTAAACAAACCGAATTTTGTAAACCTTACTCTCTAGTTTCAATTATTCGGATAAAATGTGTTGAAATTCGAAAAAAATCTAATTTTTTGGTCTTCACATTTCATTCCTTACACTAAAAAAAGAATAATTTTTGTATTAATTCTTAACAATTTTTAGAATAATGCACTTTTTCTCAAAAATAAGATATTTTTATATTTGAGTGATTTTGCTTTCATGACCTGTAATTTCCATAGATTAAAATTGGATAAAAAATTGATTCTAAATTCTTATTTTTCAAGGGTTTCAAATTTTGACTCACTCAGTATTTTAATTCCAACTTATTATAATTATTCCTAATAATACTTTAGGTTGTAGTTTCGAATAACTGAAGAATACAATTTTGAAAATCTTAGTATCTGCCTTCAATTATTTAATATAATTTCGAAAATATAATTTTGAAACCAGACTAATTTCAGTAGAGAAAAGTATGAATTTTTAGTTTGAAATTGTCAAATTACGATGTTTTTTAAACGATGCAAGGTGTGCAAGTGATGAAAGATTAAATGGTCTGATATTTACGTCTATTGTTATTGTCATCGAAAAATCGTGAAAAATAATACTTGGCACTTATTTTCTTGGAAAAATGTATGTAAAGGCAAATATTTATGAAACACTGCAAAATATTGAAAAGTGGCAAAAGAACTTACAAAGCGTTTAAAGACGAACAACTTTGTTCTCTAAACCATCATTTTATTATTTTTACACTTTATTCAAAATTTCCAGTAAATTTTTAAAGAGCGTGAGAAATATCGCATCAAATAAGAGAAGTGGAGCTGCTAAGACCCTCACCAGTAATTCTTTTTTGAATGAAAGATGATAAATTATAATCGAGCCTTTTGATCCTCTATTTTTGTATTATATTTTTCAGTTTATTAATATTGAACTAATATCTCTGCTAAAGCAATATTCTAATTTAAAAATTTACTTTATGAATTAAGAAACAGCATTATAAAACTTACCTTAAAAAAAGTTGCACATAAAGTTGAAAGTCCTCTTAACAACAATATTGTTGATTCATTTCACTAATTTAACTGGAAAAACGTGTTAATATTTGATATTATTTATGTAATGATTTTTTGCATTCTGAAAAAGCGCGAAATAAAAGTACTTTTTCAGTAGAAAGTAATCTTTATTCTGTGCAATTATTATAATTTCAGAAAGTAGGGCGTTCTTGAATAAAGGGAGTATCCTGGCAAGTTTTAACACAAGCTTAATCGAATGATTCACTTTGATGTTTATTTATTATTTTTTCATAACTTAAAAGTCAAAATAAAGTTGAATATTTCAGAAAAACGGAACTTTCTATAACTTCTTTAAGAGAAGATAGTTGTGAACAATAAAAAATTGTTTAAACAAATACTTCATCAACTTGCATTAATTATTATCTCAAACTAACTAAAAGGTTGACAACAAGTTGGAAATTTTGAACAGAACCGCAACTTTCTAGCATTGCTCTAAGAGGAATTAGTTATAAACAATAATACATTGTTTATACAAATATTTTTGTTGACTTTGAGTTATTATTACCTCACTCTAACTGAAAATTGGCAAAAAATTTGGAAATTCGAGAAAAAACCGGATTTTTCTAGCATTATTCAAAGAGAATATTAAAAATAATAATGAATTGTTTAAACAATTATGTTTTTTAAATAGAATTAATTATTATCTCAATCTAATTGAAAAGTATATAAAAAGTGGAAACTTTCAGAAAATAAAACGCAACATTCTAGCATTATTCTACAAAAATATTTTTTTAAATAATAATAAATTGTTTGAACAATTATTTTTATTGACTTGATTTGATCATTGCCTCATTATAACTGAAAATTTGAAAGCAAGTTAAAAAATTCAAGAAAACCCGGGACTTTCGAACTATATTCCAAGAGAAAAATGCTATAAATAATAATAGAATGTTTTAACAATTCATTTAAATATCTAATTATCAGTAGAAAGTAATATTTCATGTATTATAAATAATTCGCACTAAAAGAAACCGCAAAATAATAATTACCGCTGAAAATTCGCAATACCCAATTTTTCATTAATGGGTTTCTTTTGGGACCCTAAAAAAATATACTTATAGGTTGATCACCAAAAATCAAAAGTCGAATTTTCGGACAATCCTATTGGACCACCAAGTATGAATGGTCGACGTATCCACAATATTAATGATGTGGATGAAACGGAAACTATAAATAAAAAGCAGTATCTCTTTCGTTCTCTTATTGGATTTTTTGTCTCATTCGTTATTTATGACCACCATCCACTTTGATCAGCAGATAATCGATATGATTTGGATTCATTTGCGTTTTCAGACAGGAGCGAGCATTTATCAAGCCATGTCTTTAGCACTGGCATGTTTGATGGAATTGCATGTTTGTGCACCCTTTGGTGTTTTGCGAACGGCTCTCGCTATGAACGAAAAAATCCCAGCTCACTGTCGGCCTATCGGCGGATCTGTACTACTGCAAATCATGTGCGCTGCACTTTACACAGCTTTACTTCAAGTATCTGCCCCCATAAAACCAAAAACGGAACAAAACCTTACGGCCCGTAAAACTGAACTTGGTTCCTTTGATCCTAAAGATAAATCAGCTTCTGCCCTTGCTCTGGCAGAAGCACTTTGTAGTATTGACGAAGATAATAAGCATACTGTTCAAATCGACGATTTCTTGAAAATCGTCAAAAAGAGGTGATTTTATCAATAATTTCTCTTGCAAATCCTGATTTTATTATTTCAAAACTCGGTCGAAAGTTAGACAGCATTGTACTAAATTTATGCAACATTGCACTTCGTTTATACAACATAGCACTACATTTATGCTGAACTGCACTAAATGTATACAACAATTTGCATCAGTACTTGCAATTTATTTTTGACTCTCAAAGTATTATTTTAAATTATTATTATTATAAATACTTGATCACATTTTTACTAAATTTACATTTATTTTATCAGCTTTCTACTGAAATAAAAGGCGTACACCCGTAGAAAAATCAATAAATAAACCATTTTTCTTGCAACTCAAAATCGGTGCAAGAAATTGATGTACTCATATTACCCTTATGTAAAGGAAGGATTGGATCCAGTACTTTTTTCGTGAAAAAGTATTAAATTTCCAATACTTATTCGCGAAAAAAGAATTAGATGCAAAACTTACTAATACTTCTTTTTCATAAGGGAATATTTGTTCGTGGAATCCACAACATTTTTACATTCTCATCAGAGAAGGTATTAGATTTGTTTGTAATTTTTTATTGGTATCTTTGTAATTTTTTTTTGGTACATTTAACCACATTTTTGTTTATCGACAAAACATTTTTTTCAGTTTATGAACCGTAGTGATATAAATAATTTTTTCACGGTTTTCTTATTCCTTTTTCAGTGTGTCATTCTCAAATAAAAGCATCCAAAAGTATAAAACTCTGCAGTAATGAGTTTTGAGACGAGAAGTATTTTTTTTCATTTTTTTATTTAAAAAATCTTACTTTTAATTATTTTAGCATGGCTATTTCACGCGAAAATCAGGCACTGACGGGACATTTTTTGAGATCAGAAAAAAACTGAGAAATGTTGGTGAACTTATTTCTTGACTAATCACTTTAAATGTATACAATTATGCAATTTGGAACAAGTTAAATTCTGAATATTTCAGTATAATCTTTTAATTTTGAATGCTGGATACTCACATTGTGATTGCCTAATTTCGAGGTCTCAAACTAAATATCTTTTAATTTCGATGCCTTAAATTTAAACTTTTCACTTTTGAATTTTATTTGCAATTCTTCACTCTCACACTTTCTTATTACAAAAATGTAAAATTTTCAGTGTAATTTATTGAGTTTTTATTATAACAGATAACGTGCCTTTATTTTCAATTTATTAACATCAAAATATTTTTCTTATAATGGCTCGATAGGTAATAACATTCTGCGTTCAATAAGCCCAAGTTCAAGACTCATTTTATATTTTTCTGAATTACTAAGATTTCTAATAATTATTTTACTCGCCACATAATTTGAAAAATTAAAATAATAATATTTGTATAAATATTACTAAACTTTATTTAAATATGATAAAGAATGATTAAATTTTGTTAAGTGTTCAGACATTTTTGAAATTGTGCGACTTATTTGGTATAATATAGGGGAAAATTCTAAAAATATTTAAATAATTCAGAAAAACACTGTAGAGACTTACCTTTTAAACGATCCCAAATACTTATAAAAAAGTGAATTATTTCCAGAGTTATTCTAATTTTTCGAAAACATCGAAATTTGATGTTTTTTGCAATATCTTTTTATAAAATTGACATATTGTTTTCAACTTGAACTTGTTAGACGTACAATTTTATTATTAATCTATTTAAACTTGTTGAATTTTGAAAACCTAAATTTATATTTTGCATTTTGTAAACTTAAAAAACTTGAATTTTAAATAAAAGAATTAAGTCGCGGTCTAAAGAAAGGCATGTATTATATTTTTTTAAACGGGACTGATGGTGTTTTTTTATTAAAAAAAGTTTTTCTATTTTAACAAAGAATAATTTCTTCAAATAATAAATATACTTATTAAAAAAGGGTTCAATTTATGTAGTCATATGTCTAACATAAAAGATTGTTACGATTTTCAAAAACTTGCATTTTCAAGTTGTAAAATATTAAAGACCTTGAAGTTGCCATTGCACAGTACCAACTGTGAATTATGCTATTCTGAAAACATTTTTGTTAAAAATATCCAAATGGAAAGATTTGAAAATTTGTAAATATTCAATACTGAAGACCTGAATTAGACAATTTTGAATCATTATTGAATTTTCTATTTCATGGGTCTCAAATTTAAACCTGTATAGGTTTAAAGGCTTGAAATTTGAAATTTTGAAAGTATGTTAATTTGATATTTGAAATTTTAAGTTTTTGGAAAAAAGTAGCAATTCAAAATGTACAATATTCAAGGCTGTAATTCCTAAATATTTTATTTGGAAAATGTAATATTATAGTTAATTCTACTTTGATATACTCTCAATAAATTTCTTTAAAAGTAAAATATAGGCTGTGAAAATAGAAATAGAAAATTTTTTTAAATTCAAATAAGAACTTCTAAATCGATATTATCGACTGAACTAATATTTTTTTTCAAATGAGTAATAAAAACAGTATTTTTAAATAAATGTATTTAAATTAAAATTATGTTTTTATTGTACTATTTGCAGCATAGATTCAAAGAAGGCGGCTACAGAACAGGCGGAAATAGAAGACATGACATCATTCATAGAAGTCATAACCGATGAATTATTATTTCAGATTGAAGGCCGACGTTCTCTGAAGGTTAATTTCTCCCTCATCCACTATCTTTATATTGATTATTAATTTCTCTAGAAAAAGAAGAAAGATTAATCTCCATATTCACTTTCTTTCCCTTACAAAATTAATAAAAAATATTCAAAAAAGTATTCCATCTACAAAAAGAAGACTAAAGAAAACTCTTAAAAAATCAAAATAACAATAACAGGGATCACAGTCCGTCTCCCTTCTCCCCATTAAATTTGAAAAATTGTCTGAAACATCTAAAGTCAAGAATTTTAACCAAAATTTAACAGGGGAAATAAAGAGATTATTCACGAAAATCGGAGAATAAATTAGTTTAAACCTTCGAGTACACATCTATTTTTTCGAACATCTACAATTCTACACTCTGGGTCAATCAGATTGTTTAAAGTCTTCAACATTCTTAAAAAATTTCACACAAAAAAATAGGTGTGAACTCGAAGGGTCAAATAAAATTAATGTGGGTACATAATTATTATTATATTACTATTACGGTTACATTTAAATTGAAACGCTTGAAATTCCTACTATTTCAAGTAAAAATATTTCACTTTGAACGAACGAGATGAATTTTAACCAAAAAACTGAACTTTTAAAAAAGTAGTTCAACTTACAACCAAGTAGTTCAATTTTCAAGCAAACAAGAGGATTTTTGAATGATGAACAAGAAAATGGAAATAGTAAATGCAACATAATAGTTGCATTTTCAACCAAAAACATAAATTTTCAACTGAAATTATGAATCTTCAGTAAAAAAAATGAATTTTTAACAAAGTAGTTAAAGTTTCTACTAAACTAGATGAATTCTCAACGAAAAATGTAATAGTCTATATTAAAAAAAAAATATTTCATTTTGAACTCAAAAATATCAGAATTTAAAAAAAAAACAAACAATTTTTCAGGCGAGAAAGAAAAAAAATGTCTACTGAATTGTTGAACACACAAGCTAAAACTCAATTTTCAACAATACAGTTGAATTTTTTACCAAAATAGTCATTTATTTGCTTGTTAAGTAGTTGACTTTTTAATTGAAAAAGGATAAATTTTTAATGAAACCTGTAATAGTTCATATTTTAACGAGAAAAGATTTTCATTTTAAACCAAAAACAAATTAGTTAATGAAAAAAATTGAAATAAGGTCAGTAGACAAAAACGAACTAACATCAAATTTCATTCTTAACCAATAAGTTGAATTTTTAGTCAGAACAGTTTAAAATTTGTAATGAAAAACAAAGCAGTTCATTCAAAAAACACGACTTCGCAACAAAATAGTTGATTTTTGTAACCAAGAGGATTTTTCAGTTAAGAAAAAAAATGTTAAACAAATTGTTCAATTTTCAATAAAATAGCTGACTCCTCAACCAAAACAGATTATTTTCAACCAAACCGTTGGATTTTTAACTAAAGAAGATAAAAAATCTACCAAAAGAGATGAATTTTCCAACCAAAAAGACGAATTTTTAACAAAGTGGTTGAATTTTCAATTAAGAGGCTTTTCAGCCAAGAGAAAAAATGTCAACCACATAGTAGAATTTTTAACCCAAAACGGTGAATTTTCCACAAAACAGATGAATTTTCAATCCGAATTTTTGAATTTTCAACAAAAAAGTTAATTTCAAACCAAAAAGGATGACTTTAACAAAACTATAATTATTTTTTAAAATGATTTCAACGATACATTTTTAATTAATAATTAATTCTTATCTTCATAATTTTGATATTTTTGTGAACAATGCTTTCTTTATTTTCTCTTATTACTATAGTATTTATTTATTTGACAATAAAAAATGTTTTGAAGATTTGAGAGCTTTCAATTGATAAAAATACATTACAAAAAAATTTGAAATTCTAAGGAAACAAAAACAGAGAAATTACATTTTTAAAATAGTCATTTTTGCGTTTTTCAAATTATTTCTTTCTATAGTTTGCTTAGAAAAATACTTTGAACTCAGTACTAAAAAGAATGCGTCGATGAGAATAAGGAATAAAAATGTATGCCATAAAATTACATTTCCAAAATTTCAAACATAAGCATTTTCAATTCTTTTGTTCATTTATTCTTTATTCATTGATCTTCTCAAGTTTTTTGTTGATATATTTTATTAGCCGAAAGTGCTGAAGCGTTCAGAAGATTTTTTAAAGCTACCTAAACAAATTGGTTATATACAAAATTACTAGAAACCTTGCTGAAGAAAATGCACTCTTGTTCAATATACACGAGATACCTATATGATATCAAAATTTTTCAATAATAAATAAAATCCCATATGTATTTCCTTTTTTCGTGCAATAATCCTCTTTTCTACCGAAAATTGATGAAAAGCTGTGATCCTACAATAGTTAAATTAACTTATCCCAAAGCTCACTATTGGAAGTATTTATTTTATAGATAAATAAATAATAATACATGGTATAATAAATAATATGATAAATAATAAGTATAAATTAATTAAACGAACGAAATTTTTTTTTAGATTGCACACGAATATTTACTTCGTGCATCAGATTTGGTTTTAGAAGCTTTAAAAAATCATGGAAAAGAAGATGCGACTGAAGTTGCTATTCCGGCTGATGTCCCTGTAAAAATAAAGAATCTGACTTACGTCATGTTTCACATTGGCGACAAGCCATTTGATCAGGTGAGATATGAAATGTATATTAACTGTCCATAACAGTAATAGTTGCTGAAAAAAAATATCATTTCGAAAAAAATTATATTCTAAAATAAATTTTCGAGAGCATTAGCAGCCTTCCATTTAAATTATATTCAGATTGATGTTTTCCATAAAAGCATTGAAGCGTGAATGATTTGAATTTCAAATCTCTGAACTCATTTGGAATTTAAAGCTTTCTACGGAAATAAAAATCGTTTAGCTTTGAAATATTTTGATACGGAGCTGTTGAAAAACTACGTCTTGGTACTTTGCCCCCCCCCCCCCCTATTTCTTCGTCACAGCTCATCACACAAAGTCAAAATTAATAATATAAAAAAATGTAAAAATAATAAATATAAGGCTCACGAAAGTAGGGGAATAAATTCTTTTAAATAAAATTAATTTATAGGTACCGTCAAAGATATCTTTGATGCCATATTGAATTTAGTATGAAACGCTTGAATTTTCAAATTGAAATATATTGCATTTTTAACAAAATAGTTGACTTTTCAAAAATACGAATTAAAAAAAAGTACATTACTACATTTCCTACCAAGGAGATGAATTTTCAACTAAAGAAGACTTTTAATAAGTCAAGAGAGAAAAAAATGTTT
>CAKNXH010051735.1:14458-27953 GCA_932178445.1 Andricus quercusramuli | reverse complement strand
ATATATATATATATATATTGAAAACCTGCGGGCTCGTTCGATGGCGCCACCGTCGAATATACGCGGTCGCTCCTAAAGCATTGAGTGACCACAGCCTGGTTTATAGCCGGTTCTTTAAACATAAAGTGTGCAAGTGACACTTCGCCCACGTTACCCTCCTCAAGGGTAAAGTCGGGTATACTTTAGCCACTTATCAATTACCCGGCGCAACATTACCCTGTACGGTCGCCGACTTTAACCACAAATAATGATTACCTGCAACATTTGTTACCCCCAGTTTTTTCTGTGGTCATCCGCGGCCATAGACCTGACTCCAAGGAACAGTGTTGCCTGATGATATCTCGCGTAAATTTTCCGTTCTTGCTTACCTTCTAGGACAGAAGGAGCAGAAGCGGATGACGTACACTTTCCAGTTGCTTCGGGGATCGTAGCTTCCGGAGCCTACAACTTCTCATCATCCTTATGTGCATGGTAAAACGAAGAAAAACTGAAGATAAAAAATAACCGCTTTTTTATATTTTCATTGCATTAACAATTGAACTATTTCTAATTAAAATCATTCAAAATTTGATAATTTTAAAGTGAAAACTTTTGACTTTTAATTAATTTAAATTCGAAGCGATTTGAATTTGACAATTTGAAATTGAAAACTAAATTAAATATTTCAAAGTAAAAGTTTCTGAAATTCTAAAAATATAAATTTTCATTGAATTAAAAATTTGATGATTTAACATGAAAATTGATTGGAGAAATTTGTCTAAAATCAAAAAATAAATTCGCCTCAATTTTCACCGTTCAAAATGGAAACATTTTCAATTATAAACCTTTAAAATTTCATTATTCTGAAAAACGTTTGAAATAAAGAGTAAGTTTAAATACGAAATATTAAAAAATGGAAAGGGTTTCCTCCAGTAACTTGAAGCTTGAACAAATCCGAACTTCATTTGAAATTTAAAAAAAAATGGTCGCGAAGGATTGTGATGTTAAAACTTTTATCTGCTCTAACCCTTCAAAATTTCGATTACTTCAAGTGAATTTAATCGTTCAGAAATGAACAATTTTTAAATTGTCAATTATACTTTTCGCAATTCAACCAGTTTAATTTTAAATGCAAACTACTGTCCTCACATATAATTTTTGAATATTTCAAAATTTAAAAATTTAAAATTAAAATTCTTTATAATTCAATAATTTTAGATTTAAACATTCAAATGAGTTTTGTTTCAATTTTAAACGTGCAAATCTTTCTGGTTTTTAAATTCTTCGAAATCGTAGTGTATCAATTTTGAATTAAATCTCTCAAGGATAAATTCAAAACAATGAAAAATTAAGACAATAATTTCTCAAATTCAAGCCTTAAAAATCAACAGATTTTAGAATCAGGCATTGAATATTGACGTTTTTTTATTTGAAAGATGGTCCATAGTGTTCGAAATTTTAAACTCAATTTGAAAGTAAAAAACCAATTTTCCTATTAAATAATTGGATAATTTTCAAAATTTTTAATGGTTGCAAGTTGAGAATTTTGAGTTTTTATAGTAAATCTAAATTTTCAAGTTTTCCCTATTATGAGCTCAAATTTTGCGATAAAAATTGAAATGGTTGAATTTTGAAAAGTATAATTGAAAATTTAAAAATGGTTACTTTCTAAGCGATCAAATATCCTTTAAGTAATTGCAATTTTTAAGGAAACCGAGTACGAAAAAGTTTTATTATAACAATTCTTCGCAGCTAATTTTTTTTGCAGTTTTGAATGAAGTGCGGATTTGTTTAAGTTTCAAGCTTCTGGAGTGTACATTTTTTAATATTTCGCATTTAAACTTACTTCTTATTTTGAACAGTGGAAATAAAGGTAAATTTATTTATTTATTTATTTTAGAAAAATTTGTCCAATTTCAGAAGCTTTTACTTTGAAATATTCAATTTAGTTTTTCCTTTCAATCTGTCAAATTTCACTCACTTCGAACTTAAATTTATTAAACTTCAAGAGTTTTAACTTTTAAATTATTCAATTTTGAATGATTTTAATTAGAAATAGGACAATTTTTTTCTTATAAATTTTGAAGAATCTTTTTTTGAAACGAATACTGGTGAGTCTAATTTGCCTCGCAGCTCACATTTGACTATCTTGAGATGATTTTTTTCGATGTGTATGTATTATATAATCAAAGCGTGGTCCCCTCGAGCGTAAAATTCCCAATTTGACCATGAAATTATTTCCAGCCCACTTCTTCTTTCGCTTTTTCTTCTATATGACTTGAAAGAGTGTAAGACGTATTCCTCCTGCCCCACACACACACACATATATATATATATATATATATATATATATATAAATGTTTATATTACACTATGTTACAAAATTCTTGTTTATTTGATTCTTACGATATTTCCTCATGTATTTTGAAGCGTTGATTTAGAAACTAACCTTCCCTTTTTCGTTGGATAAATATTTTTGGAGATATTGAAGATTAAATTTTCAATATCACATAGAAAATGTAAAAGTCACTAACTACATAGATTATTGAATATCTGAAAAGCGAAATACTAAAAACTGTGTATAATGAAACCACTATTTCACAAAATTGTTATTATAGACAAACACGCACCTCTACGCGCGCAAATTCCTTGTCAGTGTGGCCTTCGTAATTAGTGTCCTATTTGAGAAGTCGCAAATTGACGCGAAAATCTTTCATGGAAATCAATTCATTAATTCTTTCACAACAACTGAGCATTTCCACATTTTGTGGTGAAGGTTTGCGAGTTAATTTGTGAAACATTATCATTATTATACCATTAAGCCGTTCCCCTTTTGGGGTAAGCGTGACTCACTCGGTGAGGAAGGGGGTATAGATTTTTAGATTGATCTAGAATTCCCATGCTATTTATTTAAATAACACGTTCGTTCCGCAACACTGCTCCGACCTAAGTTTCTGATCAATCTTTCTAGCGATCACCCCAAGTAAAGAGTCTTACAAAGTGTTTTATTTATGTGATATATTATGATATATTATGATATATATATATATATATATATATATATATATAATATATTATGTGATGCTCCCCACTCGGGCCCATAAATGAAAAAATTAAAAATATTGATAAACATGAAATTGTTAACAGATGAATCACGCAGATAAATATATTATCGAGCGCGAAGCTCAAAATACAAGAGCCGCGCGCCCCAGGCACGCTCAAACTTGCGAGCGAAGCGCGTGATGAGAATGTGCCCGCGAAGAGGGCATATTTTTTGTCTTTTTTGTTTTGTAAGGAATCTAATCAACTGTTTTAGATTTCTTATAACAGCTGCGACAACATTCAAAGTTTGTTTTGAATTTACCTTATCTTCATACATTTTTAGCAGAGGAGACTTAAGGTCTTCGTTCATTGTCACACTTTTAGATTTTGTTCGTTCTTATCACTTACAAGCAACTCTAAAGATCTAAAATAAACAGTTTTCGTGATTATACAAGGTTTTTAATTATAGAAAGAAACTGCGTAATCAGACAACGATTAGTAACCAAGTGAATATATTCCAAAGATTCGTCACTTACCATTCTTTTTAAGCATAGCTTGAAAAAATGAAGATCGTCATCCTGCTCTTTACCTCCACGGTTTTCTTTAACTTTACAGGTAAGTGTAATATAATATAATATAATATATTGAACTTTGAATTGAATATTATCTTTTTTCCGAATATGGAAAATATGTACTAATTACACAATGGTACCCTCCCAACTGTGCACATTAAAATTTAGACGTACACATATGGTACACTCTCAACTGTACACGTGTCACTTGAAACCGTCAAATGTCCAACTTACATGTCCTCATGGATGAATGGTTTCAAAAATATAATTGAGAATATTAATTTAGACATTTTTTATGCTCATTATTTGTTATTATTTTTTCAATTTATAACCGGAATATGTGAATAAACTATTAGTAAACGCTCTCAGAGTAAACTGTACTTTTTCTAGAAGTAATTTATGTTTCCAGTCAAACTTTTATTATTGTTTGTTGTTTTTGATAGTTTTTTAAGGATAAAATAAAAATTTAATATAACCAGCTAACACTCAACTGTTAGTCATACATAAGGAAAGTTAAATTATGTTGAGGACAGTCTGTGGGTTGAGACTGATTCAAAAGTGATTGAATTAAATGGGAGAGGGGAACTAATTTACAAAAGGAAAAATGCAAAGTAAGTTTAAAATTAAAGTTGAAGGTTTATCGCTGATACTATTTACATTGGAAGGTCGCGTCTTATTCTAGCCGTGTGGGTATTGGGATTTTTGAGCTTGAGATTTAGCTGGGGTGAGGGGGCGATATCGCGTACCTTGGATTCGAAAAAATGCTACTGGGAGCAGCGACTGTGGTGCGTGGTCCAGTTGTGGGGACGGTAATGGAGAAGATGTGCCCGTCGGGAAGAATCTAGGGAGATCCAGAGGGAAGGGGGTCCTTGATTCAGCTCGTCTTCGCTCTGGCAAGGGTTAGAGCGGATAATTCAGCGAGCTGTGGCTTGTGCCGAAGCCCGGGAAAATTAGGAATGGCCAAGTCGATTCCGATTCCTTCGACTTCGTGGTCTCGCGGATCGTTTTTTTATCTTCTTCGCTTCGGCCGCGGCGCACCACTTGCGACGCATGCGAGCAGGGGTTCACTAGCGAGGATTGTTTTGTCGATGTCGCTGGGAGGGAGCTTCGCATGATTGGTTCGCTCTCGCCACGTCAAAGTCTACAAGCGTCGGATGAACAGCTAAACCGCGCTTGCGCTGTAGGTTGTCAGAGGGAGTTTAACTTTTCAACTGAGTGCCGCGACTCAATTTATTCTAAGTCTAATGACAGTTGGGGTTAAGACGCCCAAGCTACGAAAGATAGAATCAAGGATGTTTGCAAAATATTATTCATGGCTATAAATATTATTTATAATCATGAATATAATTTAGCGGACACCAATGTTGACGTCTAACATTACACCAAATACGTAATCTCAACCAAATTAATTGATTTCTATTTTTTCTTACGAAATTAGATGCAATGCGAGGACCAGGAGGAATGTGGGGAACACCTGCAAGAGGTCCACGATCAGACCCGACCGCACTTCGTATTGGCGTTCCTAGAAATAGTCCCATTTTTTTACAAATGCCAGGTGACCATGTGTTAATTAGTATTCTACGCGATGAAAAAAGAGGTCTTCCTAACTGGCTGTCGGTAACGTCTCCAGAAGATGCAACGCCATACCGCATTTATCTAAACGAACCTGGCGAACATAGAGTCTATGGTCGCAAAGCTAACATCGGATTAACTCTTCATAACAAAAATGATCCTCTTGTTCAAGGATACACCTGCTTCATAAAAAAAGCCAGTGGTGTTTTAACAGCACGTCTTGAGCCTGTCCCTGATCCTCATAGAACATTGCAAGCTCATAAAATGCCATACGTTTTCCTACGAACCGAGCCTTTCAACCTTATTTATGGAGGGCCACTACGATCTCTTGCGGCAGATCAAGTTCCTGAGTGGGTTAATAGATACAGTGCAAACGAAGAGATGGGTGAGCAGCTAAAAAATCTAGGAATCTAAGAAAATCTAAGAAATCTCAGATTGCTGCACGGAAATATTGAAACAACTCTTGGAGGAACTTCATGCATTTTTTTCAGCAATCTAGCATTCGTGAGAAATCTTGGGAATCTTTGGCTAAGTAACTGAATCCGCAAGTAATGTCAGAAATCTCGGAACTCCCGGCAATCACAACAAATTCTTGGAATCACCTTTAAGAATTCAATACAGATTGACGCATTCATAGTTTTATGATTTTCAAATTTTGCAGTGAGTAGCGCCTCGGATTTCGAAGACCAGTGAAACTTTTTTCTTTTTTCCTTAGACCCTCTACGATAAGTCAGGTAGCAATAACATTACATCCTTAATTGTCATTCAAGTCGTATGGAATTCATCTGAATAAAGAGAATTTGTTAAAATGAATGTTTTTAATATTAACTCCTGAATAAATGTTTAGACTATGCTAAAGAATATTTTTGTTTAAGAAGCTGAAAGTATCTTATTTGGCTTTAAGGCTCTTTCCACGATTTTGTCAACTCTCCCAACTTCAGAATATTATTCAAGTTTTCCTTAAGCAAACATCATTTCGGTCGTAAACTGAAATTACTTTTCTGTACTAAGGCTTAGGATTTAGCCTTAGGATGCCTCATCTGGTTTGGGTCTCAGTCTCATTGTCTTGCCGATTTACAGTTACCCGACTGATGCTGTGTCTCTTGCATAGCATTTCACCTTTGTTATTTCTCATTCTGACAAACTCTGCACTTTTTCTTCCCTTCATATATTTATAAAGCAGTTCATTGCTTTCGTTCAAATTCGTTTTGCATCTTCTTCTCTTCTTTTGATATGATTTTATCTTAACTTTTTTTAGTTAGTAGTTTAACTTTCCTCTTTTTGTGTTTGTAGTCAGTTTCAAGTCTATTTCTCTCTCCAACGCTAGGGTCTGTGATTTCCAACCTTCTTTCATGTGCTTTTTTTCTTTACTTGGATGGCTGCCTGAATTTCATCATTCTACCATGCATCACCAGATATTCTTCCTACAACTGCAGTACCGCACTCTTCAGTCGCGCTCCTAACATTGACATCCTCGATCATAGCCGATGCGCCCTATAAATCTTTATTATCTATAAGCGCCTTCCAAGTTGTCTCATCTATGCGTTCGTTTATCCTTTTCTGAAAAGCTATTCGCACTTCCGGTTTCTGCTCTTGGGACTTTTTTTAATTGGTCAGCCACTGACGCAGACGAGACCGCACAGGGACAATGTTGGGAGGTGAAGGAGCTTCGACATTCGGAATATCCGAGCGTGAGAAACTTGGAATAAATGAGCCTTCAAATAAGTAAATCATGGCATAAGTGAAAGTTCACTGTATTTAAAAAGATTCCAAAGAATCTCAGGAGATTTCGTTTATGAAATTTGTCGAACTATTAGATATTTAAAAATTTGTTATTATGCATATTAAAATAAGGTAGAGACACCATTTAGTGACATGCGACCAGTTAGTGAAGCCCCGGATGAATTTCTTCATTTACAGAAAAATTTAATTGAGATCAAAATGTAAATAAAGGCTTGGTAAAAAGTAGCATGCTTTAAGACTGAATTGCATATAAATATGTCCGGAGAATAGTTTTCAAAGCAGTGTACAAAAAATGCTTAAAAACCGTTGCTGCTATCGAGACGCGCACCTCTCGCTATTACACTTTTACAAGTAGGGAGAGCATACAGCAAGCACAAACGAGTCTGTGCATTCTCGTTTTGTCTTAATAACGTACAAAATAAGGCGTTAAACTTCAGTCAGCGAATTTATGTGTCAGTAATAAGTGGTCTGGAAGGTGAAGGTTTGTATAATGATTCATTATGAGCAATAATATTAACCGGTCCGAGAATTCGTAAAGGGACATATTAGTGACAGGATCAAGGAGAATGTTTTTCGAGGAGAATCAGTCGTGTTTGGAGTGGAAATGACGTTATTGCCGTTAACTTGAATGTTTTTGTCAACTTGTCTCCTACTTTTATGGTCATTCTTATCGCGAAAATCTTTTAAAAATGAGTGGTCAGAGTCGCGCCTCAGTGAACCGCTTAAAGGTTAGGGTGTCTGGAAGCATAGCCATATACGCGTATATCAAATAATTACAGCCTCTACAAGGGGGTGAAGGCACAATACTAAGCGAGGAAAAGTAAAAAAGCAGTGGATTTAATCAAACTTTGTAAATTATCGATATCATCCCGTGTGTAATTCGCCAGACAATCACTCTTGATCTCCAATTTTAGAATTACAGATGCGGTGTACCATAACCTCGAAATACTGCACTTGTCAATATCCAAGAGTTGAACTTGTTTTGACATTTTGCCAGTTGTCCCAATCGAAATTTCGCGATAATTTGAGTATCACTTGATTTAAATATCGTTTTTACGACAAATCCTGTACGTGAAACTATTGGATTGGATCAACAACATTGCGATCGAAATATTTCTCACTGTTGTCGATTTTTTTGAGAATCGGAGAGCTGACCGGCCATACGGCTATTTTCCGTTAAGCAAAATTTCAAAGCAGACGCTTGGATATGATTGTTCGAAAGTTCAAGAGCATTTTTACAGATGTTCTAGTAATAAATCGCCTGCTAGAATTTCAGCAGATGAATTTCCATTTTCTTTGAACAATCTGATTCTTTGAATCATCCTGTTTTTCTTCAAGTCATATTTTCATAAGAGTATACAATCTTCCCATTCGAATACTATTAAAAATAATTATTGTGCGTTTCCTACTCATTCGCTTCATCAGAAACAAACATCAACAATTTTTAACCCTATCACATGTTTCTGTCACTGAGAGGTTCCAAACGCCTTTTTGCACCTGTTAGTGACAGGGGAAAAGCACTGTCATAAAAAGGTGCACAGGAGTCACTAACCTATCCACTCGTATAAATCACACAAAAAACAATAATTATTAACAAGCAATGCGGACATTACTGCTAGCATGCTTTCAGTATTACGAAACAACTACTCCACTTATGCTTACAACAAAACTCGTGATTGAGGCGTATACAACAGTGACAAGCTAAATCTTGTACTTTTGAAAATTCACAGTGTCACTAACTAGTGTCTTTACCTTATCTTAGAAGGACACAAGCTTGCCGTCTTGAATCTACAAGATAACGCCCATAATATCGACTATACATGTAATTATCAAAGTAAGTATTAAAATTAATTTTTCAATCACCAGAAATATTTCTCAGTAAAGTAAGGAATATTTCCTAAGAGATTCATAGTTTCGAAAAAGTGTAGGGATGAATTTAACCTTATATTCTCAACCTTATTATAGAATCGCAATATATGCTACTTAATTTATTTTAGCGAACAAAATTTGATAAGATGGGACAATTAAAATGGTAGAAAATTCACGAAATTCAAGAATGCGTGTTTTCAGTCGAATGTCCGTCCTGCGTAATTGCCGACGCAACATGCCAAGTACTCAAGATGTAATATAAAATGAATTGAATGTCAAGAGTATCCAGAGATGTTTTTACTTAGTGCAGAATCCAAAACTTCAACAGGTTATGGGCCCAGTGCACGTTTTCACTGCACCTGAGGATTATCTGGAGGAAAAGCCAAGCAAATGGAAGACTAGACGAGCTACAACTAAAAAAGACGGCCGGCATGTATACAAAATCAAAAATAAAACTTACTAGCAATGAAAAATGCATGCTTCCGGAAGCAGATACACGTATATGATGCATGACGATTGAGTAAATGAGAACTTGAATTTATAAGTTCAAAATGAAAGTTATTTCATAGAGGATTTAGCAATGAACTAGAGAATGCGTGAAGGATTTAGAGTTTTAAAATTTAGATCAAAGTTCACGGAACATGTAACAGAATATAGAATTTGTTAATGAAAAACATTAGAGACGATATCAGAAGATATTAGAATTTTTTTAGAAGAATAATAGAGCAACGGATCATTTCATAAATAAGGACATAATTTTGAATGATGTTAAAAGATGTTTCGGAGCGATAACGAAGAGCACAAATAAAAATAAATAGGCCGACAATTGAAATAGATGGAAAGGGTGATATTTTCATTATAATGTTTTACAAAAAGGGACAGTTAAATTAACAAATGTTATTGCTGCTATTGACATAGCAGAAAATTCTAATCTCGCTTTGAGGTTTTACAGATACTGGTTTAAGTATATATGCAGATGAAAAAAGCAAAAAAGTGGTTGATAAATATTTAGAAGTGTTGTTTTTCGATGGAGTTAGTGAAAAAATTATTTGTGTAGTTACATTAATATCTAGAAAAATGACAGATATAGCATAAGATTAGAAATATGAAAATTTGAAATTGTAGAGCGCGATTAATAAATTACTCATATAACTCCTTTTGCGATCTAAAATCCCCTTCCACATCTATTGAAACTCCTTTTGTAGGCCATAATTCCGATTTTCATAAACTTGTTTTTGAAGCATTCCCAATCGCTACCGAAGTCACGAGTTTGATAATTTTTTCAACTGCTCTGTCGAAGTAATCATTTTCTTTTTTCAGAATTATACAAGCGGAAAGAAAGACATATTCTAACACATTTCGTTTAGTTTCTATTCCAAAGAAATAAGAGTACTCGCCGAAGAAAATAAAAAAAATTGTAAGGGCACGTCCTCTTTAATGTTCAAAATTATATTGTTAATGTTCAAAATTGTAATTATTGATATATATAATCAATTTTACTGCAGATAATAAAACGGTGTTTAAGTTATAGTACGTACTTGTTTTTGCAGTCTTTGGCAGACTGATAGCACCAGGTTTTGGCCATGGGACATGAGAAGGTTCATATTAACATCGTCGTCATTGGCAAGTATTATAATTTGTTTAAATTTAAAAAATGACTCATCAATCACTTTCAGGGTCAGAGGAATCACAGTTCAAAATTAAACTTAGTCTTTGTACTTCCCCACACTTATGCAAATACCTTTTAAAATTAAGGGTCAAATCATCAAGAACTGTAATTTGGTGATTGTGAATTCTTTTTTGTTAAAACTCCTCCAGCTTCAGCAAATACTTTCTCATCACGTATCTCGTGCTTCGTACTCGATTAAAATTTGTCCAGAATGCACATTTTTTTACATTATGTTTAACATTATTGGAAATGTTGAACATAGCCTTGAATATTTACATCCGCATTCCCCCGTTTCATACTGGAGGCCACTGAAAGTCATGCCCGGAACCGTTCTTATATGGGGAGTTGATTGTATATACTTTTTTCTTGACTGCTATCTGTATCAAAAGTATATAACTGGAAATGTAATTTTGGTTTTGTTTAGAAATATATCACTGAAGACGACTTCCTCATCATCCTCTTCCTTCTTCATCCTCTGCCATCAACACTATATCATCTGCGTACTCCAGTGTATATATCTTTTCTTTCCCTATCCTGAAACCTCCCCACCCTTTTCTCTTAATTTCTTCTTCTAAGTCTGATATTAATATATTAAATAAAAGTGGGCTCAGAGGACATCCTTTCCTTACCCCTCTCACCAACCAGAAACTATCTCCCACTTGCTCCTATAATATCCCTTTCTCCCTTTTAATCCTCTTAGTTACTAAGTAGTTAGAACATATATATTGTCCATTACCCCCATCCCTTTTCTAAACCCTGTCTGATTCGGTGGCTCTATCTTTTTCTCCACAACTGCTTTTTTTAACCTCACCGATAAAACAGTCACATATACTTTATACAGTGTTGGCATTAGTGTCACTCCTCTATAATCTTTAACCCCCTCCCCTTTGCCTTTCTTCACTATTGGTATCACTACTCCTTCTTTCCATAACTCTGGCTACCCCTCTCCTCTCCATACTCTATTGCACATTATCTATGCCCATTCCTTTAATTCTGTCCCCCCATGTTTCCATACTTCATTTGGAATCTCATCTATACCAGGTGCCTCTCCATCTTTCATCATCCCTAATATCTTGACTATTTCCTCTCTTGTAATGTCCTCCTCATCATCTGTTTCCCTACCATCTCTTCCTCCTTTCCTAACTTTCTTCTCTACCCCTCCTAGTAATTCCATAAAATATTTTTCCCATTCTATCATCTCAATATCCTGGTTTACTCTCTTCCTTGTTCTTCTCTCTCTATTTGCCACCTTCCAAACCTGTTATTCCGTCCTAGCCTTCTCCGCTTCTTCTTCAAACCTTTTATTTTCCTCTTTTTTTTGATCACACAACTCAGTATACTCCTTCTTTTTTCTCCTATATTCTTCTCCACTACTTGTCCCTTTTCTCCATTTTCTTAGTACCCTTCTCACTTCATTCTTCTTCTGTTTACAATCCTCATCCCATCCACTTCTATCCCCTCCTTCACTAACTTCTTTTTCGCTTGTGCCCTCTAATGCTCCTTTTATTTCTCCTACCATTATTTCCATTTCCTCGTTTACATTTCCTTCCCCCATTTTGATATTCCTGACTTTTTCTTTAAACTGTTCTTTACCTTCCATTGACCAATCCCCTCTTCCTGCTCTTTTTACTTTTGCTCCCTTTTTAGCCTTTCGTTATTACTCATTTCTTTCTCTACCGTCACTATTATGGGAATGTGATCCGAATCTACATAGTTCCCCACCTCTAGTTTCTTAACCTTCTCTCTTACTTCGTCGTCCACTACCACATAATCAATTATCGTTCCCCTCTTTCCTCCTGAACGTGTATATTCCCCGTCCTCATCCCCCTCTATACTTCCGTTTAGGATAAACTATCCCATCTCCCCTAGGATCTTTAACAACTTCTTTCCCTCCCCATTCAGTATCTTGTCTTTGGATTTTATTCCTCGCTCTCCATCCCATTCCCTTCCTCCTCTGTCTCCTGTTCTCGCATCAAAATCACCTCCTATTATTAGCCTACTCTCTTCCTTATGTTCTTCCATCAGTTCTCTCATCTCCTCTGTTTTCTCCTGCATATCACCGTGTACATAAACCCCCACTATCTTCCACCTCTATCCTCCCATGTTTATCTCTTCTACTATTAATCCTTCTTTATGTTCTTTCAACTCTTTTTTATCATTCTCTGTTGTGCATTCGTTTTTTACTCCCATCACCATTCCTCCCATTGCTCTGCCCTGTTTATTCTTCCCCTTCGCATTTTGAACCTTCCATTTGTAACCTCTTGGTAATCTTCCCCTTACTCTTTCCCATCCCTTTTCATCTAGCCACGTCTCCATCATTACAACTACATCCCATTGTGTCAACTTTCTAATAAACTCCCTCCTGTTCCTTTCTCTCCTAGTTTCCCGATACCCTATTTTTTACGAACTCTTCCCTGTCCTCATCCCAATTCCACCATACACCTTCTATCTGTATTCTCCCTTACTTAACCCATGTTGTTCTTCCTTTTTTTCTTTCCTCTTCCGCTATTTTCCTCAACCTATACTGCATGTTCCTTTCTACCCATGTCAAATCATCATTTCGCGCGTTTCTTTCAATCTTTCCTTTCCCATCGGACCTTCATCCTCATCTCTACCTCTTTCTGTCCCCTTATTTTTCTCATCCTTCTCAACAAAGCTATGTTTTTTCGGCGGCGATCTGTACATTTTTGGATTTTTCAAGCTTGCCCCTATATCTTCCTTTTAAGAAATGCCTCAATTAATCCCACGCTTTTCGCCGTCAATCTATCCTTTTCTACCGTTTTCCTATACTTTCCCCTTGCCCTCCTTTCTTTGTTCTCCCCTTTCGGTTTACTGAAAACTTTCTGATCCAAATCCCTGCTTTCCTTACTAGTATTCGCTCCGCTAGCCCTGAATTCAATTCAAACGATCCCGCCTTCTATCGTTCTCTGTCTCCACCTACCGTCGCGTCTACCTGTCTTGCCTTTCTCCCTCTCTACCCTGCCCTGCTACGACACGCTACGACCAGCCCCCTGGCACTTTCATGGAGGCCTGTATTATAAAAGTTGGC
>CAKNXH010051733.1:0-19780 GCA_932178445.1 Andricus quercusramuli | reverse complement strand
AGGAACTGAAAATTGAGAAATCCATGTGCTTTTTCAAAAGTCTTACTCCTTTAATGTTTAAACCTGATGGTCTAGGTGTTGAAATCACATCTTCCTACGAGAAGTGGGGTTAAGAATTGAAAATTGAAAAACCTGTATGGTTTTTGAAACGTATAACTGTTTTGATGTTTGAACCTGGTAGTTTAGGTCTTGAAATCACATCTTCCTCAGGGAAGTAGGGTTAGGAACTGAAAATTGAATAACCTGCATGGTTTTTGAAAGGTATAACTGTTTTTTGGTCATCGTTGTTGTGTTTCTTGAATTGATCAGCAGCACCTAGGAAGGCGCTGAACTTGATTATCGTTCTCCTCTTCTCACTTTGGCACCGTTAATATCCTTGATGAAAGAAGATTCATCCTCTTTACTGAAAGAATTTTCATTCTGGTTGAATCATTGTGGTCCATCTCGCCTCTAAGCAGTGGTTTGAGCGTTTGATCCGTTTGTGAATATTCAGGAATGGCGTAAGTAAATTTATTTTCTACTTAGCATAATGGAAACCTATATTTATTGTTGATCGCTTGCCGATGACTGTAGGAATTTTGTATTTCTAAAAATACTCAAATAATACGTTTCACTGAAGTATATACGTTCAAAAGTTGAAACATCATTGAATACAGTACAAGTCCGATAAGTTGCCGCCCGATAAGTGCACACTCCCCTTAAAACGTCATCACATGCACGGCACGCACACTAATTGGGGTTCGCCTACTACGTGTGTAATATTTTCTTATGATTTGCGCATCATTCTTACGCATGGGCGCACCTAATATCGTGCTTTCAGAAGGGGCATCCGATAAGTCCGCAATTTCAGGAATTTTCCGCCCCTACAGCCCGGAAATTATAAACTTATCGGACTTCTATACTGTAAGTACTAATTTTTGAAAAATATTCGGAGAAAATAGTCTCAAGCAAACTATCTCATGCATTTTCTCAGTCAACATTAAACAATACTAATTGAATTGTGTGATTTTACAGCTGTTGAAGTATCCCTTGTTTTTACGATTGGATGAAAATTGATCTTATTTCGAAATCGTGAGTCATCATTATCAACTACCTTATGGGAAGATCTGTGCATCAACGTTCTGACGATACTATCCAAGAAAACCATAGAGCACAGCGAACAAAATATAGTGCATTTTTTGCAGCCATTGATTTTCAATTATCATGTAACACTATGAAGTTTATGTTGTAATTCAATTTTGCATTGTAATAATAACTAAAGTGATGTATTGTGATACTTACCATGGATGTACATTAAAAATGCGCTCATTTCTGTAAACATTCTGTAGAGGAAAAAACAGTAATGTTGTACACGTTTATGTTGAAAATACGTAAAATACCTCTTAATCTCATGCGAAAGTCCGAAACTTTCTCACAATATATTTATAACGTCGTATTTATTGTTTCTATATGAATTTATAATTGAAAAACAATAAAAGGAAATACTTTAATGTACGAAATGCATTCTTTAATGTAGAATTATTTTGAAAGTAGCATCAAGATACTTTCATGATAGGATATTTCAGGAGCGTACCAGGGATACACTTTAGGTGCCTTCAAAACAGCAATCCGCCAAAATTTTACGCAAACGTTGTAGACACCCAGATAGCAATATGCGCGCATAGTGCGACGCACATGCGTCGCACGCATGCGGATTTTGTCGCACGGCGTGCACGCAAGCAATGACGCAGATGCGTCCTCATATGCGTGACAGGTGCGTCGCACGTCGTGCGGATATCACGTCGTGCTGGTATAGTGCGAGTACACGTTGCAGGTTCTTGCGGACGGTATATATATATATATATATATATATATATGTACAATATTTAAATATAGATTGTTGAATAAAAGGCAGGTAACAGGATAAACAAAAAAAGTTTCGTGCGAAAACGTTCTGAAACAGAAATTTTGTTGCGGGAGGAATGGGAAAAAACAAAATATTCTTTATCTACCTTGTCTTGAATCTCTTCATAATTTCGAAAACTGCGCGTTCTCTACTATAATAATCGGGAGAATGTATGGTAGGAAAATTTTTCAGTATGTTCAACGTATATTTTGTACTTATTTTGATTTTTAAAAGTGCAATCAACGGCGGTGTTTTGTTTACCGCACCAGAAATTGAGGTTATGTGTCACTATTTAATCAATATTTTCAGAATTTCACGTAACTCTGACTGGATTTGTGTCAATTATGAAATAAAGTGTTCTCTTATTTGCTATACACGTTTGGATAAACATATAGCAATGTTTAAGAATCATTTCTCTCTTTTCACTTAAAAAAAAATACATTGCGAGTCAAAATGATCCAAACGATACATTACAAAATATAAGTATTAAAATATCAAATGGAATATAAAATAAACTGAATACGAAAACCGTTTGCACTCCGAAATAAATTGTACGTACATATAAATTATGAAATATATCTAAGTGCCCACGGACAAGAAGACTGCAAATTGTCAACATTCAATAACGAATCGATAAACGACCTAGTCTAACCACCGCAACCGAAAGGAACACCATGTTATATGGTTTTTTCTTGCCACGTGATCAGGCGGTAACTTGGAACACCTTTTATTTAAACCCTGATCCGTGAATATAGAATGAGCAGGGTAAAATAAATTAAAAATAATCTGTTTAAATAATGAAAATAACAAACACATAGTTGTCTAATATCGAACTTGCAAAAATTTGTTTCTTTTTAGTGATTTATAAATTGTCGGTCCAATAAAAATACAAATATGTTTCTAAAATTAAAATTTATATTTTACATCTTTTTAATATTAGGAAAATGTTTGAAATTCGTAGTAGTTTTACAGTATTAATAATTCATATTATTTTTGTTCAATAATTCACCTATCACGATATGCGACTCATATGCCTCGCACATACGAAGTGCGAGCGGTAACGCTGCGTTTCGGCACGCATGGAATGCCTCGCATGCAGTGCGAGTAACGTGCGTCGCACGCTTGCTATCTGGGCAGTTTTAAGTCAATGTTCCAACAATATTGCATAGGAACATTCTGAGTTCTTTTGAGGAAATATTCTACCAATAATCCACTAAAACATTGTAAATACTTTTAGAAAAATATTTCAGCAATATTCCACAGGAATATTCTAGATACTTGCAATCTAATATTTCAGCAATATGCATAGGAAATATTCCCTCAATATTCCATAGCAATATTCCGATAGTGGGACATTTATACATTCCTTCAATATTACTGAAATATTCCGCTGCAATATTTCAAAAGTTTCAAAGGAATATTCCTGTAATATTGAAGGAATATAGCGTGCTATGGGGGTTATTACTTTTCACACAGCATCAGTCAAATTCAGTAATGGATAATACTGGTCGACATTTGGTACAAGAATTATCACCGGACTTCATCGGGGTATACTTGGGTTTTTGGAGTCGCTGATTCTGAATCCGAGGTCGTTTAACCTCTACCACGTCTGGTTCAAGGTCATTTCAATTCAAAGTAAGAAAAACTGGCAAAATAAATCTGAAAAAATATGTATATACTTTTTTGTGGTCACTGATTCAGAATCTGGGGTTTGCTTAACCCTGTAAGGTCATTCCGAGGTCAAATCAAGGTCAAACTGAGAGGAAACAGTTAGAAAAATGTGAGAAAAATGCTATATAGGTTTCAGGGGGGGGGGGGGGCCAAGTCCAAATCTGGGGTTTGTTTAACTCCGTGAGGTGACCAAAAGGTGATTTCAAAGTCACGTCAAGGTCATACTGAGATGAATCGGTCAGAAAAACGTGAGAAAAATCCTATATGAGGTTCACGTTGTAAGTACGCAGAGAACAGCGAGGCGTGCATGTCAAAGTTGTGTAGTTTTGATACCTCACTATTGATTCAGGCATTTATGCTTTCTATCTTAAATGTTTTCGTTATCACCAATAGCGTTCGGCGTGAAAACGTTAACGTTTAGTAATAAATGATCTTCTGATTGCTTATCTTTCATGTGTTTCACATGTGTCTCTCTTTAGATTCCAGCAATAGTCTCACAACTTTTTATTAAATTTTCCTAACCATTTCGTCTTAGTATTACCTTGACATGACCTTGAAATAATCTCTGGGTGATCTCACAGGGCTGAGCAAACCCCAGATTCGGACTCAGCGACTCCAAAACCCCATATAGGATTTTTCTCACATTTTTCTGATCGATTCATCTCAGTGTGACCTTGAGTTGAACTCTGAGTGACCTCACAGGGTTGAGTGAACCTCAGATTCGGACTCGGTGACTCTCAAAACCTATATAGGATTTTTCTCACATTTTTCTCACATTTTTCTAACATTTTGGCCTCAGTATGACCTTGACCTGACTGTGAAATCACCTCTTGGTGACCTGACAGGGTGAAGCGAACCCCAGATTTGGACTCGGCGACCTCGAAAACCTATATAGGATTTCTCTCACATTTTCCTAACACTTTCGTCTCAGTATGACCTTGACGTAACCTTAAAATCACCTCTGAGTGACTTTACAGGGTTATGCGAATCCCAGATTCGGAATCGGCGGAACTCAAAACCTATATAGGATTTTTCTTAAATTTTTCGAACACTTTCGTCTCAGCATGACCTTGACGTGACCTTGAAATCACCTCTGGCTGACTTCACAGGGTTAATCGAACCTCAGGTTCGAACTTGACAACCCCCAAAATCTATATAGGATTTTTCTCACATTTTTCTAACTGTTTCTTCTCAGTATGACCTTGATTTGACCTTGTAATGAACCGCATATCTAAAGAACGAGGACGAGAATGACATCATACAGTGAGAGGAATCGGGAATTAACTATTCATAATCCACTACAGCCTACAATTCTTGACCAATTTTGATGCTTTTTACATACGCTCAAGTTTAATCCATGCAGAACGACTTCAGACTCAATTTTTAATATCATTCTGTGCAATTTATTATTTAAACAAACAGAACTTTAAAATTGGATATTTGACGAATATTATTTTTTTTTCTTCGAAGAAAAGACTTAAGAGGAATCGCCATCTATCAGACCTATTGCAGATACACTTCAAGAACATTAATATTTAGTTTAAGATTGAAGCCAATTGTTATACAAAATTTATATAAACAATTATTTCCACACGGTGCTCAACCGCAACAAAAAACTTTTTTTATTTTTTCATTTATTAAAGCAATTGTAACCCAGAGAGAGGGTTATTTTCATCAACAAAAAACTTAGGTACTTGACTTAGTTTGCGGTTGATGATGAAAAGCCGGGTCAACTCGAGAAAAAGTGTTGAAAAAAATAATAATAATATATAATTTACAAATTTATGTGATTCAATAACACAATACTTATTATTTCGAATTTCCTTGTAATTCAAATTTAATGTATTAAAAAAATAAGAACCTTGGTGGACATAAACCTACCTTTTAACCTAGATCTAAGTATAGGTCTACACCTAGAACGGACCTGGTTTTTCCCGAACAGCTGCACCAAGTTCTAAGAAAAGACCAGGTTTTTTGGGGAACTGTGCTACGTGGGTCAACGCACTATACTAAACGCACTATACTAAACGTCTGGGCCGTCCGTACGTTTACGTCCATTCACAACACGATCCAGTCTAAACGTACGGACCTGGCAAGCAAGCGGGGGCCTGGAAAAAGGGAAGGAGACAGGGGCTGTGACCAGTCGTGTGGACACTACCTATTTTATGATATAAGCATATTTAAACGAGGTTGTCAATCATTTGGGCTGCCTAAATATTGCACCGATTACCCTGCATTTAGGTACATATCGTGATCGGACATTTTCATTACGGGGTTGGAGGCACGTTTTATTAGTAACCGTGTTGACTTAAATGAGGATATCATTTTATCGGGTCCATTACCAATTTGGAGGGATGGAACAACAAAAATTCAACAGTGCTTTTTTTACACAGGCCTACATATATGAAGTATGAACCACCCCAAAGAATATGGATATACAGGGTGTCCCAGACTCAAGTGTCCGGACTTATATAGCTGTATAAAAATAAAAAATAAAATAAATCGAAAATTCCTTTTCCAAAAATCAGTTGAATTTTTAGTTCTTTAGTTATAAAATATTTAAGCTGGACCAATCAGGAGCGCCGTATAAACAATCGTGTATGCGTGAGCGGGATTCCAACGCAGTGTGATTGAAGCAAGCGCAGATGTGGGATTAGCGAAGGGAGAACACTACGTTAGAATCCCGATTACGCACATACGACTGTTAATACGGCGCTTCTGATTGGACCCGCTTAAATATTTTATAACTCAAAAACTAAAACTTCAGCTGATTTTCGGAAAAGAAAGTTTAGATTTTTTGTTTATTTCCATATAGCCATATAAGTCCGGAAACTTGAGTCTAGGACGACACCCTGTATAACACCTACTTGAAATTAACAAATAATGAATCACAAAACATTTTGATAAATTATTGATTTGAAAAAACATATTCTATATGCATATACATTTATTTGTATTTTTAATAATAATTTTTTTATCATTATTATTATTGTAACAGGCCCCTTTTTCTGAAACTTTATTGTATAGGTACCATATCGTTATTATTACATTTAATACTAGAAGTGTAAAAATTCTCACCTTCTCCAGCCTCAGATATAATTACGAGATCTGCCCTTCCTGTTCTTCTATAATCTGCTTCAATGATTCCTGCGATTGGGGAATTTAGTTGAATGCGAAACATAATTTCGCCGTTAGTACACAATCTTGCATCAATTTTGCCGTTGCTCCAGCCAGTAATTAATTCCACAACACCGTCACCATTTAAATCAAATGTTCTCAAAGCCGTGATTTTGTGTTTCGACTAAAATTTCAAAAATCAGTCAGCAGATAATACCTAACATAATTTTGAATTAATACAAGTTTGACACTCACGAATTGATTTAATTTTTCTTTTACTGCTTCACGAGCAATGAAATTTGAATGATTGATTATCAATTGATGAAAAATTGGGGTTAAGATCAAGAAATTAAACATGCACTATTCACTATAATTTAGTTAATTTTGAGCAATTTTCGGTTGAAAGGCCTCAATTTTTATGTTTTTGTACAGTAGAGTTTCGACGAGTATTTTCAGCTGGATTGGCGTTATTTTTTATCGCCTTAGAACAAATAGTTTAAACCTTATAGTTTTCGCGCCAAAAATGCAAGCCACGATCGCAATAACTTTTCACAAATTGGATGTAAATTAAATGTAAATGTATAATCAACATGCCAATTTCATGATGAAAGTTCAAAGAGAATTTTAATGGAATACGTTAATTTATTAACACCATATGGAATATTACCTTCATCAAAATTATCTTCATAGCCGAACGTGATGTTTACAGGACGAGCCATAGGCGCGCGCGAGCCGGAGACATGTCCTATAAACACACGAGGCATATATAGGTGCTACCCGTGGTTGTACATGATACTTTACGGAACACACACACACACACATATATATATATATATATATGTAACAAGAAAATAACACTGCTGTTTCATGCAGATCGAGCGGTAAAGGTTTATCGATACCGCTAATTCATTTTGGCACAAATCTTTAACTTTTTCTTTGACTACTGAAACAAAAGAACCATTCCACTTGTGACTTGGTCCATGAATAAGTGCCGTCAACCAGGGCTATTTTGGGACAAGTGGAGGAACTGTTGTGCATACCTCACGAAGGAATAGTAAGCAGTGGTTTTACCTATTGCATTTGGAGAACAGAACTGGGGGAAACAAACTCGTAGAGATCGTAAATGTTTTCGAAGCAGCGCGCTTGGTATCGCCTCCGCGCATATGCGCATTGCTGTTGACATGTCACGTATAATCACCACTCCACTACCTGAAATTTAATTCGAAATGCGCGAAAGCGATATCAAGCTCGCTGCTTGCAAGCATTACCCAGCTGAAAATTCCTGTACAGCAACCTCGAAGGATCCTCTACATGCCCCTGTACACAAACCTACACACGAACCTTTACAGGTAATCTTGACGGTTCCTGTGCAGGAATTTGGCGAAGGAAACTGTACATGCTCCTGCATAGAACCTGCACTGACTCAAAAAAAATGCTTTTTTTTTTTAATTACATTTACAGGTTCTGCAGGCCCTATGAAGCTTAACACGTACTTCCCATAAGAAATAACACGTTTTTGTACATTTTATCCAGAATCGTCAATATTAGGTGTATAGAGTTGAAACTCAACATTTATTTCTACAATTAGGAACAGAATATGAGTAAAAACTTTTTTTTTGATATCACCCCAACGGCCATACCATGCTGAAAAAACCAGTTCTCGTTAGATCACTGAAGTTAAGCAGTGTTAGGCGCGGTTAGTACTTGGATGGGTGACCGTTCGGGAATACTACTAACCGCGTGCTGTTTGCGTGTCGTGGGTGTGGTGAGCCCACACTTGTAGTTATTTTACTACAAGAAACTATCCACCTAGAAACACTACCCGAATCGGGTAGAGTCACGCCTACCCCGAAAGGGAAATGGCTTAATGGTATACATACACCCCCATAAGTCTTTTTTATAAGGTCCAAAAAAAGCCCGTAAGTAAAAAATAGGGTCCCGTGAGTTTCTAGCGCTGATTATAATTTTTTTGCGGTTTTTCAAAAGTCAAATTGTTTCCATTACATAAAATACTAGTTAATACTTGTAACTAGAAGTTTACATAAATTGTTTAAGCAACTTATTATTGTTTCTAGCAATTTTTTCCGGGAAGAGATTTAAAAGTTGCGGTTTTTCCGAATTTTTCAACTTATTTTCAACTATTCAATGAGAGCGAGGCAATAATCAATTAAATTCAACAGAGATAATTTCTTAAATAAATTTATCATTATTTATAATAATATTTTGCCAAAATAATGCTAGAAAATTGCAGTTTTTTCTAAAATTTTCCAAATTTTGTTGAATTTCTAATTAGAGTGAGGTAACAATTAATTCAAGTAAATATAAATAATTGTTTAAATAATTTATTATTATTTTTAATAATATTTTCTTCCAATAATGCCAGAAATTTGCGGTTTTTTCTGAAATATTCCCATTTTTGTTTACTTTTCGCTTAGAGTAACTTAGTAGTTGGCGAAATTAAACAAATATAATTGTTTGAACAAATTAGTATTGTTTTCCACTATCTTTTCCTATACATATAGTACAGCTAGAGAGCTGTCGCTTTTTCTGAAATTTGCTACTTTTTGTAAACTTTTGACTTTGTGAAGTAATAACTAATTCAAGTTAACAAACATAATTGTTTAAATAGTTTATTATTGATTATAACTATCTTCTTTCAGATAATTAAAAGTTCAGATTTTTTCTGAATTTTTCAACTTTGCTTTGTCTTTTTAGTCATGAAAACATAATAAATAAATATTAGAGAGAATCTTTTTGTAAAAAATCGCTTTCCCCTTTTTAATGAAAGGAAGCGGAAATGGGCATATTTCATTTTCAGAGAAAAAGAGTAATATGTGCGTTTATGGCTCTCGCTATGAGGGTGATGCATGCCGCGAAAAAGGAGCACGTGAAAGGGAGAGGAATAAGTGGCATGGCTTCAGGAGTACGAAAGTAACTGGTGGAGTGATTGATAAGGTAAGGGAAGAGGTGAGACTGAGAAAAAGAGGAAGAAGAAGAAGAAGAGGTGTTTAGGAGAGGTTGGTAAGGCGATTAATGAAGGGAAAGTAAAGATAGGATGATGGAGAGTATGAGAAAATGGAGGAAAGGGGAAACGAAGAAAGGAAAATTTAACAGGAGAAAGAGAGAGCACGAAATAATGATCAAGGAGAAAATACAGAAGAAGAAAGAAAGGTACATGGAAGAGGTAGATTAAGCGGTAAGGAAAGAGAGGAAATGGGAAGTAATAAGCAGGGAAAGAGGAGAAAAGAATGGCATAAATGAAGAAATAGGAATGAAAAAGTGGAGGAAACACTTCAAGGGGCTGCTAGGAAGGGTGGAAAATGGGGTAAAGGAAGAAGAAAGAAAAGTTATAGATGGGGACGAGGACAGCGAAAGCGAGATTAGTAGGGAAGAGGTGAATAAGGCGATCGCAAGGTTGAAATGAAACAAGGCAAGAGGGGAAGATCGCTTGGAAAATGGAGCACTGAAATATGGAGGGTTAGGGGTGAAAGAAGAGATGTGGAGGATTTGCAACAAGGTATGAAAAGGAGAAGAGTGGCCGGAGGAATGGAGGACAGGGCTGGTAGTTCCGTTGATTAATAAAGGAGAGGGCAAAAGGTTGGAGGAATATAGAGGTGTCACATTCATGTAGGTGGGATATAAAATGTATGCGAAAGTGCTCAGAAGGACAGAAGACAGACAGGTAGAATAAAAGGGAAGTATACTAGCCGCCCTGTTTGTAGATTTTAAGGCAGCATTTGACTCAGTTAACAGGAGGATGTCATGGACAGCCATGAAAGAGAGAGAGGAGTAGACAAAGGTTTGAGAGAGGATAAAATAATATTTGTGGATACCAAGATAAGGGGGAAGACGGGAGACGAGAAAGGAGAGAATTCTAGACAGGAAGAGGGCTCAAGCAAGGTTGTGCGTTGAGCCCACTTCTATTTAATATTCTTTTGACAAATTGAGAGGGAAGTTTGAGAGGAAAGGGAAAGGGGTACAAAATTATAAACAGGCAAAGTCTATTTAATACCATATGCAGATGATGTAGTACTAGTAGCGGATGATGAAAGGGGTATCAGTCTGTTGATGAGAGTGTTCAAAGACTATGTGAGTTTTTTCACTTAGGATTTTGGTTCGAAACGAGAGGGGGAAGCAAGCTGCAGGTGGGAAAGAGATTAGAATGCGCTAGTAGAGTAATGGGACAAGTAAGGGGTATAGGAAAAAGGAGGTTCAAGGACGACTGGAAGATGAGAGTATGGATTTCTGATGTGGGTCAGTATACGTCAGGAATATCAGGATCTGCAAGTGGTTGTTCGATTTTAGGTAAACTTCGTGAAATTATAGTGTTATATGCGAGACATTTGGGGGCCAAAGGATTTTTGAAAATTTTTTAAATTACGGGAGTTACGCCATGTTGAATTTCGGCATCACATTTTTTGAAATATCTATATTTCTGCAAACATTGAACGAATTTCGATAAAAATGGTAGGTTTTGTAGATAAAAGTATACGCTTTAAATTGAAAATTCCAAAAAAAATTTGGTTTTCAATTTTGACCAAAAAAATGACAAAAAAAATTTTGAATTCAGTTTTTCGTCAAGAAGGGAAAAAATGTCTTTTTCCTTGTTAAGACGATTCAATTCCTTATAATTTCACCTTTAATTTGAAAAAAAATTGATGGTGACTCTTCTAGATCACGAGATAATGGCATTTTAGTGGAACCGTGCGCTGCCACGGCGCTGCTCTCTCAGTGTCGCATAGTGAGGGAAGGGCACATTTTTGGACAAAACCACCCGACACGTACCATTTATTTAAAGACTTTCAAATTGATTAAAACCTGACATAAATCGATGTAATAACTAACTAAAAATTATTTTCAGTCGGTTAGATTAACCAAAAAATGGTTAATAGTGATTTAAAGAAACTAATAAAAACGAAACTAATTTTTTCGTTATTTGCAACGATTAGGTACTTGAAATCCATAGATTTTGTATGAAGCACGGCAGTTACTAATGTGCAATTACAATTAGTCAAAAATAGTCGACTTTTAATAACTCTTTAAACCTTTTTTGTAAACAAATACACATTTCGACAATTTTTTCATGATCTTGTTGCGTAATCAACTAAGCCTTTTAATAAAATGATGACAAAATGTGCAATTTGTGTATAGCAAATATTTACATCGAATAAACAATTTTTTACAAACGCTTTTTTAAACAGAATCTTATAATTGTAATTAAGAGCTTTTGGCGCTATGAAAAACATGACAGCCAGGGTTTTTTATTATGAACACGCAGAGAAAAAACACTCCAAGATGTGAGAGACGAGGAGAACTCACTCAGAAAGCACCCCGATATTTGAGAGACAAGGGGAACTCACTCAGAAAGCACCCCGATATGTGAGAGGCCAAGGGAACTCATCCAGACAGCACCCCAATATGTGAGAGGCAAGAGGAGCTCATCCAGACTGCACCATAATATGTGAGAGGCAAGGGGAACTCACTCAGAAAGCACCTCAATATGTGAGAGGCAAGGGGATTAACAAAAAAAAAAAGTGCGTTCTGAGTAAGTTCCCCTTGCCTGTCACATATCGGGGTGCTTTCTGAGTGAGTTCCCCTCGTCTCTCACATATAAGAGTGGTCTTTCTCTGAGTTTTCATAATAAAATTATGAACATTATGTTTAATCAGATTAGCATTAAATAAACCTTTCGAGAGTTTTTATTCGACTAAAGTTGACCACGGCGAACCGTACCGAATTACCGGAATTTACCAATTTTATTGGACTTGAATGCTATTTAAGTGTTTTGTGAAAATATATTCGAAGTACAATTTCCGGAGAATCGAGTGTAGCCGAAAAGCATTTTTACGAATCTTGTTGAGTGACGATTTTCGTCGCCTTTCGCTTTATCGCTTTATCGCTTTATCGCTTTATCGCTTTATCGCTTTATCGCTTTATCGCTTTATCGCCTTATCGCTTCACCCCTCCACATAAAACATAACTTATGTACGCTCGCGGTTGAGTTCATAAGTGCGGCAGTCGTAGATCGCACATGTCAAACCCACTCCGATTGATACACATACATACATACCCGTACAATTTAATTTTTTCCTCATCATATCATACTATCAACAAACAGCTTACTTAACATCCCGGAAAAAGAAAATTGCATAAAATTATTTAAAAAATTTTTTTCCCGGAACATTATCTTAGTTGATTGTATTTTTTAAGGTAGGGCATTGATATTTTAAGATAGGGCATTGCCCCACGATGCCGCCCCTAGCTACGGCCATGATTCCAATGAATACCTTTGAACTGCAGTGCACACCCTCGTGAAAAGAAAGACCAACTTTAGATCACAGTATAGGCAGGTATATTCTTGTCCCGACAGTTTAAACCCTCAATATCCCATCATCATTAGGCTCATCACGAGTCATAGATTGTAAAGGGGGCGCTCTTTCTTGTAAGTTTCAACAGAAAGAGATGACGAGATGGAGGGAGGGACAGAATTCCATAAATATAACGGCGACTGGTTGAAGCCTTCTAGATCTCGTAAATAATAATAACTCATCCCAGGTTCTTTGGGACTTTTAGGTATAGCTAGTCTGTTGATACAGACAGCTATCCTTATTTAACAGAGAGAGTGGTGTCTATTTCAATGCCCTAAAATTGATGCAGGTATAAGCTGAAAGGTAAAAGACCAGAAAAAGACCAAACGTTGTTTGAAACTGGTCTTAATGTGATCTAAAGTTGGGCTTTCTTTTCACGAGGGCAACCTACTTCATTCAGCTAGGAAAAAAACTAAGCAAATCTTTAATAAGTATGTATGGCAGGTCAATGGTCTAATTTTTGTTCAGCATGAAGTCAATGATCCATTAATCAAAATAAGGAATGAGAGTGATATTAGTCTGGTAGTTGAATGACTATCCACAATTGGGCAATCTTCCGAATCGTCATTAGCGGTAAAGCGTTCGTAGTTGAATATCTGCCATATTTACAGCAACTAATTAAAATCTCAAATAGACTTACTTCTTGCTTACTTAAATATGAAAATTCATCATATAATAGCGATACATGAGACATGGCTTGCAGAAGTCATTTATGACAATATTGTTACGATTAAAGGTTATAGACTGATACGACGAGATAGGGAGGAAAGATGTGGTGGTAGTTTTGCTCTATATACCATGAATGATCTCAATTTCAAAGTATTAGAGACATCTAATTGATTATTTAATGAACCCGAATTCATCGTAACTGAGATTACTAGTTATGAAATGTCTCCTAGTATTTTATCTGTGGTATATACATAATCACACGTTATAATTCGATGAAAAAGTTTTCTCAGTTTGATGTTAAAAGTGACGTGCAATATTTATTTGAAACTATTATTTATAATCAATAGGAATGTCTACTTGCATTTTCACCGTGTAAATATGCGATACTGCCTATTTCTCGATGCCTCCGTACTCTTAGAGTGCTTTTTATTTTAGGCATTTTTATAAATTTAATTTCAATGGTGACTTATATTTTCTTCATCGACCATCATCAATCACCACCATCACCAGTAATTTCAATCAGTCACTTGCACAAAATTGATAAATTAAGTTGGACTCAAACTATCACTTAAATTTTCTTTTAAGAGACTTGAAGAGTTTTTCTTTTTACCAAATTTTCCACTTTGTAAAGTTTCACACATGAAACATGCAAGTAATCAGTAAGCAAAGAGAATAATAATACGCCATCTGTTATCAATTTTAGGAACTTTGATACTAACTGGGTCCAAGCTCGAGCCATTGCAAAATTCAAGCTAGACCCAGGCTAGGGACCTCCAGCCTGGCCCAAGTCTGGAACTGGGTACACACTTGGCGATTTCTGCACGGGCAACTATGCAACAGATCCTTTTTACTCACTAATCTATTTATTGTTCCATATGCGGCAACGCACCATGCGCAGACCTCTGATACATGGTTGAATCTGTGTATAGTAAATGACGAGGGAAAGGTAACCTTAAGCTGTAAATCAATTTTTTCGTTTGTGACTGGGCATGAACTTATAGCGATTAAATACAGCAGGGGTCTTCAGCGAGGGGAAAATCGACCACAAAAACTCATTTCCCACATGTCTCGTTTCCACCATCACGAATTTCTGCTCAGCTATAAGAGTTTGGGGAGATGGTTACTCTCACGTCGCTGAGCGGGGACTTCAGTACCGTAGTGATGCTTACTACCACGGTCCTTTTGGGTGACTGACATAAGTGTGTTTTCCAAGTAAATAGAATCGACTCTCAAAAAGTAGTGTGTTTTAATATAATACGCATAATAATTTAACCTTCAATATCATTTTGCAAAGTACAGAGCGCTTCGCGAATACTGCGGAAAATTTAGCCGTCAAAGCTTGTAGCAGGTGCAGCTATCAGAAAGGAAAGTTTTCATGGAAAAAAGGGAAATTTTCTGCGATGAAGGGCTCAAACTGCGCATCTGGTCAGTTTTGAAAAATCTTTCGATAGGAACAGTTCAATTTGATAATTTTTCATGTACCTCAGTTATTTACATTTCCAAGTCATATATAATAAAATACTGATCTGCTGAATTGAAGTTTGTCGTGAATGTTGAATGTGAACCAAACATATAGAAGGTATTTAACAAGATAAAAAATGTAATTTAAAAAATATTCAAGATATTCAATATACAAATATATAAAATATTCAATCTCACGCCAGAAAAGCCCGATTTATTAGAATGTTCATGATTCAACATAAACTCCCGACAGATTGTAAGAAAATAGTAGTTCTTATTTGGAATTCGTAAAAAATGAACCTTGCAGTTCGCTCTGCAAAATGATCAAGAGAAAATTAAAAAATATCAAATGATTCTCGAATGATCACCCAAAATGTTGAAGCAAGCGCTAGATGAAAATCGCTTGATCGAATGACGATTTCAGTGTTCCGTCCATATATCCCGTGCATTGACAATAGGTAAAAGGTGAATTCTTGCTCGAGTGATGGATTTTTATCTTGTACAAGCCCTTTCGAAATTTGATCATTTTTGCGTCTTGTAGATCTTTTGAGTTTCACATTTTCGGTTTTAATATGACAACAGTTGGTTTCATTCAATTTTCTCAAAGGGGATGAAGACAGGATTTGTCAAGCAGAGCTAAGTACTAATTTTGGTTTCTCGAAATTTGATCATTTTTGGGTCTTGCATGTTTTCGAAGTTTCACATGACCCGTGGAAGGCACACTTGTTTCACGCACTCTCAACAGGCATACTGGTGCGACTCAGGATTTTCCGTTTTTGAAGTTCGTTTTCACCATGAAAATTATAGATGATTTGAAAAGTGAATATGCCGTCCCATGTAAAATTTGAATTAATTTCCCTTTGCGTTCTACAAAATTGGAATTTCCGTTGGTGCGAATTCGCACCAGTGTGTCTTCTCCGGGTTAATATGACAACAGTTGGTTTCATATAATTTTCTTAGAGCGGATAAAGGCTGGATTTGTCGAACAGGCCTAAGTGCTCATTTTGTTTTTTCGAAATTTGATCATTTTTGGGCCTTGTATATTTCTTGAGTCTGACTTTTCAGGACGTAGTTAAAGCTGAATTTCTTCCACATGTGCAAAAGATTGTATGAATGTTGAATTTTATGCTTGTACATTCATTACACCGGTCGACACGATTTTTGGGTCTGGCTTCTGCATGTGAAATTTTGGTTGCTCATATGTTACAAATGACGGAAAAAATAATTTTTCTGATCAAAGTTTGCTTTTGTAGGAACTAGAGCAATTTTTCGAATTTTCAAGAAAAATGATTGATTTTTATATTTTTATTTTAATATTTTTTTTTTAAATTGCGGTTAGCAAAGTTTTTGCTGAACATGGAAGTCTTTTTAAGTCAAGAATTGTGATGGACAATTTGCTATCCGTTTGATCAAAGTGCTACCTTCTGTTGCTCATAAAATCAAATAAAATCTTTAAAACTTACTTATCGACGTAAATCAGACAAAAGCCAACTTTAAAACCAAAAAATGGAAATTTAAGTGTTTTTTGATGTCTAGAATCAGAATCCATTCATTAGAAGAGAAACTCAAAATAAGAATAAAATTTTGTCGACTTGTATTATTGCAGCTTCACAATTGGACTACAAAATTGAAAATGTCCTGGCTGAGTAAGGTAAAAATAGAGAATTATGCTAACACAAATGAGATTAAATTCTTCTTGGTAAGTCTCCGTAATGGTAAAACAAAGGATAGTGCAGAATTTTAATGCCTGCTATGTAAAACCAAAAATAAGGGGGCTTGCAATGCTCAAAGACATTACATAAAAGCGCATATGAATCATGACACATTATTGCAAAACAACGGCGAGCGCAGGGAGAATCTTCTTTTGCAAAAGAGTTTTTTGCTACCAAATACACAGCGATAAGAAGCTTCATGTTCATTGTCGTCGTTATCCCCAGAATTTCCATCAATGCCATTGTCATCTACCTCAGCTGAGTCGTTTTAGATTCCTGGAATTGCGAATCCTGAAGATGAAGATGTTTCAACAATGGTTCCGATTTTTGTTACTCCAACATCATCCCTGCAAATATCGCTTGAGCCGTCCATGTCATCATCGCTGCCACATACACCGTATTTACAAGAGACACCTTTCTCTTCATTCTCAATGTCGGGACAATCCTCATCTTCATTGTCATCAAAATCGTCCTTTTCCAGCTCATTCGGGTCGTTGACGAATGAAGAAAGTTCTTCATATGCCGGAGATAAACAAAGCTGCCATCCTTTCGAAATGAAACGCCAAAGTCTCAAAGCATCGTATGCTGTTTCATCTGAAATAGGTCGAAACAAAGGATCCTACATTCAAGGTAACATAATGAAAACGTGTGCTATCTCAATGGCATTCCACTTTAATTTAATAACAGCCGTTGATAAATTTAAAACCGTGGCGCTTCCGCCAACGTCCATTGCTCGACGAATAGTAGACATTTATTTCCAGCTCAGGCAGAAGTTAAAGATGTTATTAGCTTCTTGCATCTTCTGTTCGTTTTGTATGAACAAGAGCACCGATAAAACAATTGTTAGTCAACTTTCGTTATATGTGCCTGATTCATCAGTGCGTAAAGAATTTCTGGATATTGTACCTCTACTGGAAACTACGAAGGGCATCGATGTGTACAATGCATTTACAACAATAATTAACGAGTTTCGCGATATCGCAAAATGTGCAGCCATTGCCACTGACGGAGCCAGAGCCATGACAGGCCATATAAATGGTTTGTGGGGATTACTGATGAAAAAGGCAGTTTATTATGCATGTTGACCAATTGTCTTTTCACCGTATTCATGATTATTGCCGTATTCATAAGGCAATACGATCAAAGAATACCATCAGCGTTGTGACGCAGATAACCAATTTGATCAAAGATGGTAATCACTCTCTTACCCACAGATTATTTATAGATGTCACGGAAGAAGTCAAGTCTTGTTATGGAGATCTTCGATTATATTGCGAAGTCAGGTAGTTGAGCGCTGGAAGCTGTTTAAAAAGATTTTTTGCATTAAAAAAATGAATTCCTGAATTTCTTAAAAACCATGAGCATAGCGAAAAATTAGAAAATTTTCAAAAAAAATTTGCAGATCCTCTTTTTCTTTGTGAACCTGCATTTCTAACAGATATTACAAAAAATTTCAACCTTTTTAATACTGAAATGAAAATAAAAAAGCAACGTCTTTCACTTCTGATGGAACGCATCGATAATCATCATGGTGCAATCAAAGATTTTAGACTTCAGTTGAAAAAAAAAAATAATCTTAAATATTGTGCCAGATTTAATTAATGTTGAAAAAGAATTCCAGGACGAATTTAGAGACCTGATATAATTATACCTGATCGGGATTTATTTAATGATGCGCTAGAAATTTATATTGATGACCACAGAGAAGATTTGAGATCTGAATTACGGACACTGCATAAAGATCCTCGTTTCGAATAAAGAAAAGCTGCGTGCGGGGAACAATTATTTAGTTTGTGACCAGAAGAAGACTATTTTCAGCTAAGAATGTTTGCTCTGCGATTACTAGCTATGTGTGGTTACAAACAGTTGGTTCCGAAAGTTCATTCTCGATAATGAACCACGTAAAATCCAAAGAAAGTACTTCATTATCTGAGACAATCCTTTCGTTATTGATGAGACTTACGTTATCATAATAATTACAGCCCGATATCGATGCTCTTGTCTAAGCAAAGCTAAGAAGTTGCTACTTGCGAACATAACGAGTGAGTACGTCGTCTGATACGTAAATGTTAGTTGCTTAACATTTGACGTGTTTCAATGCAGAAGTAGATAATTAAAAAAATCGGAATTTTCCAGATGAGCGAAATAACATTCTGTAAAATCGAAATCACCATTGGAAGATAAAACAGAATTTTATCCCTGAGCTTAAGTATTTCTGAATTCAGAGCAAAAATGTAGGACTGGAAAAAATGATCCAGTTCTGAGAAATAGAATGTGGAGGTTTATAATCTCAGAGTAACAGGAACCTAAAATAAGAACAAGTTCGGTCGCGGATTACGATAAAAATTTTAATTCTCAGTTTAAGCAAAAAATAAAAACCCAGCTCGCGAGATATTGTGTTGCTCAATTGCAAGAACGTTAGTTTGATTAAACAAAGTTAAACAATTCCGAGTAAATCATTCAAGAATTTATACGTTTGAATTTCATGGGCTTCAAAAGTCGGCTTTATATAGTAACTATTTCTTTTACAATTAACAAAATGAATAAAGAATTTCTTCTGAGATACGGGGTGCCTGAATAAGAATAAAAAAACTGTCATCAAGATGAAATGAAAATTTAAGATTTTACGATGGAATTCGATTTGTACTTTGGTGCTCGAAAAAGTGCCAAATAGTTCTATTTAAGGGCTTTCTCTTTGATAAAATAAATATTTTATTTTATTTTATTTTTTGTTTGTCGGTGGAATGACATTTTGTGATCTACTAGTCTTTTATTTCTTTGAAATTATGTTTATTTAAAAACACAAGCTTTCGCTCAACGATGTTGAGCCTCATCAGGAATAAATATAACATCGGAAGGCTGTATGTAGTAACCTAATGAAAACAGAATTCAACTTA
>CAKNXH010051731.1:2984-25258 GCA_932178445.1 Andricus quercusramuli | reverse complement strand
TTTTTAACTAAAATGAGACGGGATATCCAGCTGGAATACTTAAATTTTCAGTTTAAACAAAATTAGTTTTTAGACAGAAAAAAAGAATTTTTAACGAAATCATTCATTTTTCAGGCAATGAAATTACTTCCCTAATCAAATTTTGAGTGTAAACAACAAATAAACCCTTACGAAAAGATATGACAGGAAAAAAATGACAGGTGTGTCATTTTTTTCCTGACATTTTTTTTCTGTCATTTTTTCGCGACCACAAGAAAATGACAGAAAAACGACAGGGAAAATGACAGGAAAACGACAGGCAAAACGACAGCCGAAAATGACTGGCCCTAATTGGCCATAATTTATAATCATATCGTGTGGGCATTATAAATTATCGACGACTTGCAGACTAATTCGTGAATTAATTGAACTTTCCTGTAAAGCTTAAAAAATCATTAACAAAAGAAAACTATTATGGGAATTTTCATGATGAAACACCTTTTTGTAGCCTGTGTCTAATTCCGAATTATCTTCCAACACATCAATTGCGGACTGTGTTCGACTTGCCATTTTAAAGCCATCTTATCCTTACAAAGCGCTAAACTTAAGTACCACGGGCAGCAATTTCCGATTATTTTCAACTTTCTTCATTCCTTTAACGAATTGACTGCATGCTCTCAATTCCATGATCCAACAAAGTATGGTTTCGCCACACGCAACCTGCGACCTTTTGATTGGTACACTTTTTTTACATGCGCGTGGCGAGACCATTCTTTGTTGGATCATGGAATTGGAAGCACGCAGTGAATAAGGGCCCTTTCACACGATTATAGATCCGCAAGTTGCGGACTTGCGCAAGTCATAAGTATAGTGAAAATAGAGACTTTTAGAGTCATTTGTAACAAACGATTCTAACTTTCAACCAAGTAATTAAATTCTTATCCCAAGAAATATCATTTCTGAACGACAAAAGTAGTAATTGATATTTCAACCAAAAAAATATTCAAAAAATGTAATCAGAGATTCATTTTCAGTCAAGAGAGAGAAAAAAAATTGCAAAAAACTGGTGATTTTTCAAGCAAAAGATAAATTTTCAACCGAGAAGAATTATTTTCAATTAATTAAAAAAAAGACGAGTTTTCAACAAAATAGTTAAGTACAGTAATATAGAGCTTCTTCTACAAATAAAGAATTATTGTTATTTAATTTTAATTTGCAATAGAAAAATAAATTAAGCATGCTCTCGAAAAAGTTCCCTGACTTCAAAAAAAATTCCCTGACATTTCCAGGTTCTTCCAGGTATATAAGAATTCCCTCACAATTCCAAGTTTTCCAGGTGGGGTGGACATCCTGTTGTAGCTATACTTTTTTCAAACAAGAAATAAAATTCCAATTGCTTCTTTGAGTTTAAAATTTTACTAATTTCGAAGAATTTTTCCATGCAAATTAAGACTTTATTGTTTGTTTTACACAATCAAGCAAAAAAACACTTCCACTTGTTTCATTCAAATTAATAATAGTAATCAGTTAGTATTTATTGAAATTATTATAAAAATATTAAACAAAATTTTGTTACTTTGTCCAGACACTGGGCTCAGCGAAAACGAAGCAAGTCCGGTAATGAGAATTCAATCCTCTTTGTCGTTGGCTTCACATGTAAATACCCGGAATGACCAAAATATCGGTAAGATTTGTACATTCTCATCGTAAATGCAAAATTTGATGGAGTGTCACACCTCACACTTGTCTTTAAGGCTCTACATTATTTAAGCCTAACGCTCGATTATATTTGCACTTCGTAAATTGTAAATAGAACTTTTAAATTATTTTTAATTACATCAATGTTTTGTCAAATTCGATTCACAAGAAAGACAAGGAAAAAACTTGTCAGTTAGTTGATTTGAATTATTTTGCATTCTTGAAATGTTTCATGTTTTTAGATAATTATCCTGAATCCATCCACGAAATTAAAGAAGTATTATATGAAATAAGAAATACAACGTCTATTCTGCACGACAAATTTAATGATCTCATATTAATTAATGAAGGCGTATCAAACGCCCAGTCTCGTGAGAGCGGGGAAATGTTACCTTTGGAACCATTAAAAACCAAAGATGAGGTTGAGGAGTTTAACAATTTGATAAAAACTAATCATATTGCTTTAGAAAGTTTTTTAAGTAAATACAGATTCGTTGTAAAAGTTATGTGCTATAAGATAGTAGATATTATTAGCATTAGTTATTATTTATAGAAACTCTTTTGTTTTTTGCGAGTATAAGAATTTGTAAGAATTGTTAGTTAACTCCACAAAATAATTGTAAAAATTAAAAAATACATTTACTGCAGAAAAGAAGAATAAGAAAGAGAGGAGGCAAAACTGTCGAGAAGGCGACGAGAGAGGTCATGAAACAAGTCATGACGGACACAATAGCTCGTGAATATTCGTGGTATGGCCAGAAGAATAATTAGCAATTCGGGACCACAAATATTGCCACGACTATCGTTGGTACGCAGAAGTAGAAAAGAAAGTTGAATTAACATTACATTACATTAACAATTAACGAGGAGAAACATATTTTAATAATTATATTATTTCAGACGTTATGCTTCGACAATTTTCCTCTGCGACCGAACACATTATTGCCGATACAATAAAGAACTGGTTAAGAAGAAGCGGAGATCGGATCAAAGCTACAATGAAAAACCAATAAAGTGGTGAGTGTATGTTTTTACAGTTTCATCATTAATAAACAACTTTTTAGACAGCAGTGAAATGAATTGTAGATTTTAAAAAATGTTAGCAAATGAAAGCACTTGTCATTTTGGTTTTATCTATTGAAAATACTATGCAAGAAAAATAAAAAATTCGATTTTTGAGCAAAACGATATGAGATACGGAGAAAATTTTAAGGAATTGAAGCTTTTAAAAAGTCGAACAAAATTTTATGAAACCAATTTTTCATAGGACTTGTCGTTTTGGTTTTATTTATGGAAAATACTATAAAAACTATTAAAACTTCAAATGTTGAGCCAAACCATTTAGCGACAGAACTCGTCGTTTTTCATTTATTTATCATAAGTGATACGCAAAAATAGAAAATTTCAATATTACAGAAAATTCGCTAGAAAAGTTGAATGAAGTTGCGTTTGTTAGTTAATGAGCGTAATAATTTGCAGTTTTCTAAATTATTTTTCGGACGTGTATAGGATGTCCAAAAGACGTCCACTAGACGTCACTTTCAACGTACATATAAGAACCTTTCTTAAAATCTTTGTTGATAAAATTCATGATAGATTCATAAGTTGTATGATTTTTCTAACAAATTTGAATATCGACTGCATTATTGGGGCAGTTGTCAACTAAAGAATTGTTTTTTCTTTGATTCCAGAACTTTTAATTGCGAATCTTATAATAATTTCAGCAAAGTTCATAATTAGTTTATACATTTTATGATTTGTATAACAAATTCATTCAAAAAATTATGAATGTTGCTGAAATGATCATGAAGTTCACAATTGAAAGGACTGACATCGAAAAGAAAACGAAGTTTTCCGTCGACAAATGCCCGAATAATGCATTTGTTTCATATATTTTTTGATAAAAGACAAACAATTCATCAACTTTCTAACCTGATAATTTTTTTAATTTTCTAGTATAAATTAGTATTTAATTATCATATAATTAGTATCATGTTTTTTTAAATTGTTCAAAATTATGCCAGGAATACAATTCCGAAGCAAAAAAGTAATACCTTCCAAAAACCTTTTGTTTGTAAAAGGGCCCTTATGGCCGCTTATCATATAAAAACTGTTGTAATTGTTATTATATGTTATAATAATATCACTGCTGCAATTTTCCATCTTTATGATAGTATTGTTTGATTTCATTAAAAATGTGTTTAACTTCCAGCTGTTTGATTTTTGATTACCGAAACTTTAACTTTGATTTTCTTGAAATGAGTTTTTATGAATTTCCAACTTCAAAAATACGCCGCCGATATGTTTTTGATCATAAATTGTGCTGTGTCCGTTGAGCGATAAATTCGATCTTCTGTTTGAAAAAACAATATGTTACGTCGTCTATTGGACGTCCAAAAGACGTCCATTAGACGTCCGTTTCAACGTACATATAACAAAATTTCTTAAAATCATTGCTGATAGCGTTCGTGATGAGTTCACAAATTTTATTATTTTTTGTAACAAATTTTATGAAAGAATGCATTCTTCGGGCAATTTTCGACTGAAAAATTTCGTGATAATTTCAGCAGAATTCATAATTACTTCATAAGTTTTATGGTTCTTCTAACAAATTTAATTAACAAATTATGAAAAATGTAGTGTACATTGCAGCAATTTTCCCAAAAGAAATACAAATGGTAAAAGATGGACTTTATGAGAAAATACAATTTCAATATTTTCAGAAAAATAACTGCGATTTCGTTATTTAGAAAAATAATTATATTTTGATCATTTGATAGATCCAGGGTTTCTCCATCGTTTACAGATCAGAAACTGTTGAAGTACTTTACTTTTTTTTTTATTAGTTTTCAGAGATATATATGGAAATATCGGAGGAAACCTTGGAAATCCGATGGGATGAAAAAAACGTGGACTTGCTTTGGAAGGAGACCATCACTTATATCACCACTTATATCAACCAGTGTTGACGAGGAAGAAGAGCAATTCTTTTTTTTTTCAAATCTTTGCTTAAAAATTTAACTATTGTTGAAACTTTTTTTTGTGTTGAAAGTTAATTTTTCTAAACTCACAATTGAACTATTCCATTTGTGTTTGAAAATTGATCTTTTTTAGTCGAAAATTCAACTATTCGGTTGCAAGTTTATGAATTTTGTTCAAAAGTTACATTTTTTGGCAGAAAATTGTTCAAAAATTCAACTATTTGGGTGAAAATTTGGTTGAAAAGCTGTCTTTATGGTTGAAAATCAAACTATTTCGTTAAAAATTCATTTTTTTAAACTGAAAATTGCAATTTATTGAAAATTATTTCTTGTACTGAAAGCATATATTTTTGAATTCAAAATTTAACTGTATTGTATAAAGTTTTTTTTTCTCAAAAATTTAATAATTTTGTAGAAAATTGGTTTTTCATTTTAAAATTAGTTTCTTGAAATGAAAATATTACAATTCCATTTTTGTTTCAAAGTTGATCTTTTTTATTTTGAAAATTCAACTATTCGGTTGAAAATGTATGTAATTTGTTAGAAATGTATGTAATTTTTAAAAATTCGTCCTTTTGTTGCGGAAAATTAATCTTTTTGCTTTAAAATTCGACACTTGGAATGCAATTTTTTTTCTTTATTGACTAACAAATTTTTTTTTTTTTGAAAACTCAACTCTTGTTGAAAATTCGTGTTTTCGGATTAAAGATTCAACCGTTTTGTAGAAAATTTAAAATTTCTCTCGAAAATTGGACAGTTTGGTAGAGAATTAAGCTAATTGGTCGAATTTTGATCTATTTTGTTAAAAATTCATCATTTTCGTTAAAGTTTTTTTGTTTGCTAAAAACTAGGTGTTTTAACTGAAAATTTCAATGTTTGTTTGAAAATTAACTTTTTAATTGAAAATTAATATTTTCGTGTTGAAAAATCAACTACATTGTACAGAATTCTTCTTTCAGGCTTCAAAATTCAACAATTTGTGAGAAAATTCAGTTTTTGCAATTAAAAATTAATTTTGTTGAGACGAAAATGTTACTATTCCATTTTTGGTTACAACCTGAGGGTCTTAATACAACAATTCAACTATTTTGTTCGAAAATTATCTTATTTGTTGAAAATTTAAAAAGTAAATTTTTTGTTCAGTTGCAATTTTTTTGAAAATGTGCAAAATATCTTTGCTTTTGGATTAAGTCATATGCACACATTTTTTTAAAAGTTGAATTTGTAGAACCTGAAATTTATTCAGCTTGAAGGAAAGAAACATTTCTTTATTTTGCTTCTTCGGGAAAAAATTTTTTCGTGAGTTAGGATTTTTGGGATTTCATATCTTTTTTGTTATTTTTGAACGTTATAAACACCACGAAAAAAATGTTTCCCATGAATAAAAAAAAAAAAAATTTAAATAAGGTTTTGGATGTCGACCCACAAATTGTTATCACTCAGCTTAAACGATTCGATTAATTTTTAGCATTTTTACTTCGCTTTACTGAAGAGTTTAGTTTTAAATCTACATTGAAAGTATTAATTATAGTAAGAACGAAATCACAAATCTTGGAAAGAAATATTTATGAGAACGATGTTAAACATATCAAAAGTTTGGATTGTAAAACTACAATAAAACATTTCTTTTAAAACTGTTATTGGATGCTATTATTTACTACGAATATTACTGTGATTCATACCGACGGCATTAGCTGCGTGGTGAATCTCTCGGTAAGAGACGCGGATGTTTGAGCAATTTCGAATACGGATAGCATTTTATGGCATGAAGCATCAAATTTCTACCTTCAAACTCGAGAGTCGGAAAAGCGGCCGAACTCGGGAGATGGTTTTGTGCGTTTGTCCTCTCCCCTAACCAAAAGTCCAGGCATTCTAAGCCCACCTTTTACTTTAGCAGCGAGGGTGACCCGTGTATAGACCTCTGTTTCACCGAAGTTTCTAAAATAAAGGCATAATACAACACGTTATACCGCAGTGCAACGGGACTTACATGAAGCAGCCTAGTTCCAATAATAATAAGAACGTGTTTCATTTTATAAGGCAAAACAAATATTTCGTCAAATCTAAACGCACACAGGTTCTGTTGGTGCCTTTTTATGCCCAAGTGAGATCAATCAACCTTTCGGATAACATTTAGCGATTCCCTATTGACATTAAGGAAGAATTACAAAATTTTCATCACAGGATGCTTCAAATTGGTGAAAGTTACAAGTTTAATCAGGCATTTTTTGCTTTTCATCACTATATTGTGAAATATATAACCATTTCTTTAAAATAACTCCCAATTTTTTATCAGTATATTTTAAATATTCAATTAACTATTCTTTTTTCCAGCTGGCTCACCGTATGGCATATTATTATCGAAAAATGTGAACAAAATTGAAATAAAAGTGAAGTTACCAAATATCTCGAAAATATCCGACACATTGTTGGCGAACACCTGATTGGTTACGACACTGCGTGGTTGCTTTCACTTTGTTTATCTATTAATACAGATTGCAAATTTTCTGCACCATAACTTTGTATATCAACATTTCCAAATAAGTAATTTCACTTCATGATACAATTTTTTAATGATAAAATTTCCAAATAAGTAATATTATTTCATGGCGAAATTTGTCTAAATAGTATTGATAAAAGAAAATATTTTAATTATAAATTATTTTGTAATATTGGGAAATAATCCTGTTATTAAGATTTTGCTACCACATTATAATTTGTAAACTTTTTTACATTTTTGCCGAGATAAGTATTAAGAAATATTACATTATCGATAAAAACATATTTTTAAGAATTCGAAAAAAAAACAAAAAGCTTTTTAATACTTTTGAAATATTTGAGATTACATTTTTTGCAAGATTTATAGGAAAAATTTTATTAGCTCAGTTTTTATTTAAAAAAAAGTAATTATCAGTTTTGTAGTTGTTAAAATGTGTCGAAAAAGAATCTGGAAGACATTAAAACAATTGTTTTCAGTTTGCAGAATTTAAAAAAAAGTAGAAAAACTGAATTCTGATTTGTTTCAAGAGAATCCGAGAGAGAATAAAAAAAAATCTGGAGATTGTTGGGAAAATTTTGAATTATTTTTTATTTTGAAACATTATTTTTGAGAAAATTGGAAAAGATTTCCAAATATTTAAAATGATTTCCTTAAAGTTTGAAACAAGTTGAAGACGATTTAAAAAAAATTGTTCAAATCTTTACATTATTGAAGATTACAAATTTTTAGAAATAATTCCAGAAAGTGTAAGAGACATTTAGAAAAGTTTGAAGATTAAAAAATAATTATAAACTTGAGAAGATTAAAAAAAAATTTAATAATATGTAGATGTTTGAAAACATTAAAGAACTTCAAATTATATTTATATATTTTTGGAAAAAGACAAACAATTTATCAAATTTTAAAGCTTATAACTTTTTTAACTTTCTAGTATAAAAAGTCGAATTTCTTCAAATTGTTCAAAGTTATGTCAGGAATACGATTCCGAACTGACCTCCATAATAAAAAAGTATAGAACCTTTAAAAAAAATGTTGGTAAAAGGACGCTCATCATAAAAACACTGTTATTGTTATTATATGCTATAATAATATCATTGCTGCAATTTTTTTATGTTTGTGATACTATTGTTTGATTTAATTAAAAAACTTTTTTTCCAGCTGGAAGTGTGATTTTTGCTTACCGAAACTTTAACTTTGATTTTATCAAAATGAGGTTTCATGAATTCCCAACTGAGCTGTGTCCGTTAATCGATAAACTCGATGTATTTTTTTTGTAAAAATAATATTTTAGGACGTCTATTGGACATCTCAAAGACATCCATTAGACATCCATTTGGAACGTCCACAATTATGTCCTAAAAGTCATCCATAAGACCAAAAATAGCCTGACATTAGACGTCCTACAGATGTCTTAATGTTGTCTTACTGCCAAATCGACGACATCCACATTGACGTCCATGGACTTTTGTGGACGTTTTAGCAACATCTTTTGGACGGCGCGGTGCCCGCTGGGACGTGTGAAAATAGTTGATATAGATAACTGTTTAAATTTGGAACAAAGTGAAATAGAAAAGGATATCAATGACAGAAATTTCAGTAACTATAAAACCAAGTGTCAGGTATCCACACTTTTACTAACAAAAAAAACAGACCATGATTATTGAAGTTACATCTGAGTTGTATGCGCACGTAAGAAACAACATGTACAGAATATTTGTAGGTTATCAAAACTGTAGAGTGTATGATGATCTGAACATAAAACCTTGCTTCAACTGCTGTCGTTTTGGACATAGCAGTAAAAAATGCAAAAATGACACCATATGTATCAGATGTGGAGGAAACCATTCCTTACAACAATGCAAAGAAGAATCACCCATTAAATGCATAAATTGTATGTATGCAAATAACAAATATGGTGCTAAAAAGATGTTTGTCATCTCATTATAGATACCCAGAACTGTGACATACTAAAAAACAAGGTAATGAAATTGATTGATTACACGGATTATCCAGTAAGACCTCCTATACCGACGCACCTAGGCAAAGTAGAAATTTTACGAAAACAGGTTGAACCAGAACAACAACAAAATTTCGAGAACAAGACTAGAGGAAACAAACAACAGCCAGTAAGCAGCACAATATTAACCCGTAACCAAAGAAAAATTATTAAATAATGAATCACGAACAGGTATTTACAGATATTGTAATAACTGAAAAAGAATATCCTAACCTGAAAACTTTCAATAACAGCTTCAAAGTTTAAAGGTTAAGCCAGATGTAATAATATGCTCCGAAACGTGGAAATTAGAACATCATAAATATTTTCATATAAAAGACTATGATATTCAGTACAATGATAGTAAAACCAATAAGTCTGATGGTGTAATCGTCTATATTAAAAAAGGATGGTCGTATAATTGTAAAATCGAAACAATAAATAACTTTAAAATATTAAATACTAACATAAAAACTAATTTAAATATCACACTTAAAATATCTGCAATATATAGAAGTCATGCCCTGGGGGACCGAACGAACGGAGCGGATACGCTACAGCGTATCCTTATAGTATCCACATCGTATCCTCTCCGTATCATGCAAGAAAAACTCATTAAAAAAGGAAGATGAACATTTCACTTGTTGAAATTCGGATTCCACGTGAAATTTTACGTTAAAAGGTCACGGAGTAATCGCAATATTTTTTCTTGCAACATTAAAAACTTAAAAAAAATATAATACTTATCGATAACGTGGGCTGAATGCGACTTCAAACGCATCGTCGACGAATAACGCCTATGAAGTACTACTGAATGACGATGCGTTTGAAGTCGCCTTCAGCGCACGTCACCGATAAGTATTATATTTATTAAAAGTTTTTAATGTTGCAAGAAAAACTATTGCGATTACTCTGTGACCTTTTAACTAAAAATTTCACGTAGAATCCGAATTTCAACAAGTGAAATGTTAATCTTTCTTTTTTAATGAGTTTTTCTAGCATGATACGGAGAGGATACGATGTGGATACTATAAGGATACGCTGTAGCGTATCCGCTCCGTTCGTTCGGTCCGCCAGGGTGACTATGGTAAAACCGATTTTTTGTCCGACCCCCCTTGAAAACGCGCCATTGCATGCACGTTAACCAGGAGTGAAGTGGCTGCTTCTGGCCCAGTGACGTTTGCGCATGCTCACTCCGTCGCCGGGCCAACAAAAACTTTACGCTCGCTACCCATGAAAGTTTACGCCCGCTACGCATACGCTGCACTGAGCGAAAATGTTTTAATGATTGAAGTTTTGTTTTTAGGAGTAGATATACAGGGGGAGTTCTGGATCAATTAGTATTAGTGAGTATCGGTGTGTGTGTGTGTGTCCGTGTGTATCCGTGTGAGGCTGGCATGGACACCGTGCTGCTTAGCTTCTAGAACATTCTCGAGGGATCCTGGAGCTTCTGGAAAATTCTCGAAATTCATGATGACGTCACAGAATATTTCGCAATTGTCAGAGCCGAATTGATGTAAACATGTTCAAGAATGATCTATTGCTTCCTTATAGATAAAACAGTCATATTTAAGGCGCAAATATGCAAGTGTGTATGTATGTGAAAGTTGATGTGACATCCTGTTTTCGTCCATATGAATTTGATTTATTCTCACGGATCAGGTTGCATCCGGTAGCTACTCCAGTTTTTGAGAATTGTACGAACGGAATTCATGAATATAAAACGCATTTTGAATTTTACGTAAAATAGCTTCAAGGTTACATTTTTTTTTTCATTTGCCCTTGAAGTTACATCGCAAAAACGTTTTCTGCTTAGGTATTAACCTTCATAATAATAATAATAATAATAATTCTCAGCTATATGAGGCGCGACCTGCAAATAATTTGCCAGTGTATTGCCAGATTCAGTGCAGTGATTTCATAGATCGATACTTCTCTCTATCCTGAACATACTTTCTGACAGTTTATCTGAGAGTCACATTTAAAAGGTTGCCTGTTAAAAAAAGGTTAGTGTTTGTTTGGATTTAAAGTGAAAAATTCAGTGAAATGTTGTGAGTTTTTAAAAAGAAAGGTTGTTTCATAGGAATTTTTTTCCAGTTTTTATCCACACTATAAATACCAAGACTGCTGGAAGAGCTTTGCAATTGACATTTGTGAACAGGACATTAGAAAAGGAGGTGAGTGTGCCCTCTAGGTTAAAGTTTCTATTCAGTGGAATATTATGTGTTAAAAAGTCGTTTCACGCCAAAAAATTTTCCAGTTGATTCTCAGCCACCAAGTGAGCATCAAAGTTTTGTAGTGGACTCGTGCCTGACAGAAAAAAAATGGAGCCTGAACAAAGCAGGAAACTCATCTCCATCATGGACCAGGCATACATCATGCTAACTGAGAATAAAAAAATCAATAAAATCAACAAGTGGATCAAATTTGGTAGGCAGAATATTAAAATATTAAATAATATGTTAAAGTATTTATAATTGTCTGTAGGTCAAAAAATGCATGTTCAATCAACAGTAGGAATTTTAAAAGCGTTAAAAACTAAATTGAAAGTAATGAGAAAAATGGGGAAAGGTGTGGGAAATTCAAATAGAAAAACAGATAGAATACAGTGGGAAGACTTAGGATCAGCGTTTAAGAGTAGGATAAGAACCGGATGTGTAGTGAATTTAAGACATAAGGACCTCAAAAATTTTCTGGAGGACACAAAGTCAATGATCGTTCAACGAATAAAAAATATTTTGAAACAATATGGGGGTTTGAAAGTAAACGTTTCTTTTGCCGGAAAATTTAAAGAAATAGTGAACGGTGAAACGGTAGAAGAAATTAAATACATAAACACTGAAAATAGTAGAATCCTTCCATCAACTGACATCAGTGCGTGGTACGATGAAAATGTTTTAGGCCAAATTTTAGTAAAAGTAGAAGAATTACAGGAAACGGATTCAGGATGGGCACTTAGTGAAATTATAAACCTAATAGTAAATTTTAATAAATATTTACCAATAAATTCAGGTATATCGACATTCATTGATTTGCCAAAATATATAAAAGATAAAAAGGCTGTTACAAATATTCAGAATAATGATGTTTATTGTTTTCTGTGGTCGATAATGGCCGCTATTCATCCTGTCACCACTAACAAAAATCGAGTCGATTCCTACCCACATTATAATTCAGAACTGAAACATGAAGGAATCTCGTTTCCTATCACTCTTGAAGATATTCCAAAATTTGAAAAAATGAATGAGTTGTGCATAAATGTGTACGGCGTAGAAGATGATAACAAATATAAAAAAGATGAAATTGTACCGCTCTATATAAGCAAAGAAAAGTCTAGTCGTCCTACAATACACCTTTTGATGATTGAAAATACAAATCTTAACACTGAATGTTTCAATGAAAGCGAATCAAAAGACAGTAATCCAATTTATCACTTCGCTTTGATTAAAAACTTATTCCGATTAGTAAAATCTCAATTTACAAAAGGTAATTGCCGTACTTACTTTTGTGACAGGTGCCTATGTCATTTCAAATTAGAAAAATCATTACAGAATCACAAATTGGATTGTGAAAATGCGAATCAATGTAGAATGATTTTACCCAATGAAAAAGAAAGATTTTTGAAATTCCGAAATTATAGATTCAAAGAGAAGGTTCCATTCTCCGTTTATGCTGACATTGAATGTCTATTAATGAAAGTTGCTGAAAATCCTTTCAATATAGGGCCGTATCAAAAGCATGTTCCAGACAGTGTTGCATTATATTTACATTGCAGCTTTGATGACTCTCGTTCAAAATTTCAAATTTATCGTGGGAAAGATTGTATAGAGTGGTTCGTAAATGAATTAAAAGAAATTGCTGAAAATATTGATTCTGAATTAACATGCATTGTACCAATGGAGAAACTCAGTCCAGAGCAAGAAGCAGAGTTTAGGTCTGCTCAAAACTGTCACATTTGCGAACAACCATTTCAACAGGATGACGTAAGGCATCACGACCATTGTCACTTTACAGGTAAGTTTCGTGGTGCAAGTCATCAGGGCTGCAATGTGAATTACAAGGACTCACACACTGTAACAGTAGTTTTCCACAATTTGTCAGGATATGATTCACACTTTTTCATCAAAGCATTAGCTAAACAGTTTGAGGGTAAGGTTAAATTATTACCCATCAACAAAGAGAAATACATCTCGTTCACGAAATATGTTGCCGTTACAAAAGTAAATCTTCGGTTTATAGATTCGTTTCGTTTCATGCCGAGTAGCCTTGAAAAATTATCTTCTTATCTGGCAAATGATGATAAAAAAATTACTCTCAAGCATTGCAATAATCCGGAAGAATTTCAATTATTAGTCAGAAAAGGAGTATTTCCTTATGACTATATCAATGATTGGGAAAAATTAAATGACCATCAGTTACCACCTAAAAGCGCATTTTATTCAAAACTAAATAATGAAGAAATTTCCGATGAAGATTACCAACATGCATGCAATGTTTGGGAAACGTTCCATATACAAACTTTGGGAGAATACTCTGATTTATACTTGAAAACCGACGTTTTACTTTTGGCTGATATTTTTGAAAATTTCAGAAAAAATTGCTTTTGAACCTACAATCTCGATCCCTTACATTACTATACAGCTCCAGGACTTGCTTTTGATGCGATGCTCAAATTAATCGGAATTGAACTTGAATTATTAACAGATCCTGAAATGATTCTTCTAATTGAGAGGGGTATTCGTGGTGGTGTATCGCAGTGCTCAAACAGATATGCCAAAGCGAATAACCGATTCATGGGATCAGATTTTAATCCAAGTGAACCTGAATCATATATCTCATATTTTGATATCAACAACCAGTATGGCGCAGCAATGAGTGAATGTTTACCTTTTGGTGGTTTCGAATGGGTACTTGATCAAGATATCAATGTACAAAGTATTCCAGACGATTCACCAATAGGTTACATTTTAGAGGTAGACATGGAATATCCTGCAGAATTGCATGATCTTCACAGAGATTTGCCTTTGGCTCCAGAGCACTTTGCACCGCCTAATTCCTCATGTAAAATACCAAAACTGATAACGAGTGTATTGTCAAAGAAGAATTACGTAGTCCACTATAGAAATTTGAAAAAGTATTTGAGTTTGGGGTTGAAGGTAACAAAAATTCATCGAATTCTAAAGTTTGAGCAAAAACCTTGGCTAAAAGAGTACATTGACCTAAATACAGAGAAACGAAAAATGTCTAGCAATGATTTTGAGAAGAATTTCTACAAGCTGATGAACAATTCTGTCTTTGGCAAAACAATGGAGAATGTTAGAAAATATAGAGAAGTGAGATTGATAACAAAATGGGATGGAAGGTATGGTGCAAAAGCTCTGATTTCCAAGCCAAATTTTCATAGCTGTGTCATATTCGATGAAGATATGGTTATTATTGAATCAAAAAGACTTAAAGTTAAATTCAATAAACCAATTTATGTGGGATTTGCTGTTCTCGATCTCTCCAAAATAATGACCCATGACTTTCATTACAACTACATTTTACCAAATTTTGGAAATCGTGCAAAATTGCTTTACACCGACACTGATAGTCTCATCTACCATTTCACCGTTCCAAACATTTATGATTTCATTAAGCGGGATATTCACAAATTTGACACATCAGATTATCCTCCAGATAATGTTTACGGAATACCGCTAAAAAATAAAAAAGTATTAGGACTAATGAAAGATGAGTGCAGTGGAAAAATTATAACAGAGTTTGTTGGTTTGAGAGCGAAATCATATGTATACAAAATCTGGAATGAAAGGTGTGAGAAAAAGAAAGCTAAAGGTGTGAAAGGGTCTGCGTTGAGGAAAATTACATTTAATGATTATAAAAAGTGTCTCCTTAAATATGAAAATGTAAAAGCGTACCAAAATTTGATCCGCAGTAGAAAACACGAAGTGCACACCGTTAAACAGAAAAAAATTGCACTAAGCTGGCACGACGATAAAAGAGTGCTTATTCCCGGAACGACAGATACACTTCCATGGGGATATGCCAAAAGAATTTGCAAAGCCATGGAAGTTGATAATGTATATAATTAAGCTCATGTATATAGTATTTGTATATAATTAATCTCATGTCTATAGTGTTTGTATATAATTAATCTCATGTATATAGTTATAGTATTTGTATACAGTACATATATTGAATTAAGATTGTGGATTATTATTATTATGAGAAGTTGTAGGCTCCGGAGGCTACGATCATGGTTCCTTAAAGACACCAATCCCGAAGCTACTGGAACGTGTACGTCATCAGGTCTCTAGCCGCGGATGACCTCACGCGACAGAGTGAAGCGTGTGTGTATGTGTGAGTTATACGAATGACATGTAAGCTGAGGAATGAGTGTTTAATCAATTTTTAGATCGTAAGATAGCTACACTGTAAGTGAAAAGTCTCTGAAAATAAAGAGCAGAGAAGAAAAAATAAGTTGAATATAAATTGGTGTTTTTCATTTATTGCAACCTGATTCACCAGACGTAATCTCTCAATACCGAAGGATGATGTTTCTTCAAGCCACAATGCCAATGATGTTCGCTGACTCACGATTCGCTTATCTACTATTCGCACTTATTATTATAAGAACAAGGAACTAAAACAAAACACAAATTTCATTTTCATTTTCTTTTATTTATTTCTAAAATATCAGTACATTATACTTACAAAATAAGTAGACTATAAATTAAGTATATGGAAAAATATTTTTTGTCATATCTCTATAAATTAAAACAAGTAATAAAATATTCATGTTCTATAGTCATCCAGTTTTCCAATAAAATTACATTTTCAATTGCGCAATTAGAGTACCCTGGCGGACCGAACGAACGGAGCGGATACGCTACAGCGTATCCTTATAGTATCCACATCGTATCCTCTCCGTATCATGCAAGAAAAACTGATTAAAAAAGGAAGATGAACATTTCACTTATTGAAATTCGGATTCTAGGTGAAATTTTGCGTTAAAAGGTCACGGAGTAATCGCAATAGTTTTTCTTGCAACATTAAAAACTTTCAAAAAATATAATACTTATCGATAACGTGGACTGAAGGCGACTTCCAACGCATCGTCGACGGATAAAGCCTATGAACTGCTACTGAATGACGATGCGTTTGAAGTCGCCTTCAGCGCACTTCATCGATGAGTATTATATTTATTAAAAGTTTTTAATGTTGCAAGAAAAACTATTGCGATTACTCTGTGACCCTTTAACTCAAAATTTCACGTAGAATCCGAATTTCAACGAGTGAAATGTTAATCTTTCTTTTTTAATGAGTTTTTCTTGCATGATACGGAGAGGATACGATGTGGATACTATAAGGATACGCTGTAGCGTCTCCGCTCCGTTCGTTCGGTCCGCCAGGGTAATTTTCATACATATGATGTGTACATTTAATATAATTAATTCTAAACATTTCACGCAATTCCTTTAGCGAGGGACATTCCAAATCAAGCATATCAACAATTTCACACGATATTTCTGCAAATTGTTGCAACCAATTCTTTTTTTCCAAGCCTTTTACAAAAATTTTTGTTGCCTCTGCTAAAAAATTCTCGAGAATTACTGGCACTTGAGAATACGGTAAATCACCAGAATTCCAAGGTATTCCATGATGATTGCGCTCTGTCCAAATGTTTATAGACTTATACTTTGGTGGAATGTTTTTCCACTTGCAGGGTGGTTGAAAGAGAAAAGAATATGGCTTTATACCTGTAGCATCAAAGAATGGTAATATAGCCAATTCTTTCAAGACAAATTTATTGTCTGGTAACTTGAAGCCCTACATATCCACAATGTAGTCCATCTTGATTGCAACTAAACTATCTCCATGTGGTTACAACAGTTTTATACCAACTTTTTCACTCCACCACTTATTGGTTTATACTCAACTATACAATCATGTAAAATTAAACAATATGCTGACGTTTGAGCAGGAAAATTGTCACTAGTTTGAAATTCTAAACGAACATCAACTGGTCCGTATTTCAGAGACTCATTTTGTTTAGAGCAGTCAATAACAACTAGAGGTGCATACTGTATAAATTCCCCTCTCGATAGCAATGGTTGCGGTTCTTTACCATAGTAATTAGCTTGAAAGTTTGTGTACATTCATAGAGAAGAGCGTACTGATTTCGATTAATATCAAGATTTAAATTACTATAAGGATAGCACTGATCATTTAAAAGTAGTTTGACATTAGTCAGATTGCAATGATCAAAGTTGCTAGAACTTCTAGTAGTATTATTTTTTCTGTTTGTTTGAAATCAAGGTATGACAAATCTCGGTTTTTCCAATTGTATTCAGGTTTTTACTGTCCAAACGTGGTTTGAAGTAGTTGGAAGTAGAGGATATTCATACAGTTCCCAAGTTCGAAAACTTATTGGAATAGGTGGATCTTTTTCAATATATTTTAGCAATTGAAATTTTCGTGAATCTGACAGTCTAACGCTAGCAGGGATGTGCAGTTACGCGTAACTGGAGGATTTTGAAGTAAAATACCTAAGTGAAGTATTTTACGTAGAAAACAGGTAAAATACCTAGTAAATTACGTGCCAAGATGGCGGACCTGTAGATCTGTACATGACCTCACTTTTTTGAATTTCTGGTATCGGCATTCATAAGGGCGTAAGAGTTTTTTTTCAATGCCTATATTGTCAATTAAAAAATAATAATGTGAACCACGGATGTGTAGTCAGGCGTAACTGGAAGTTTTTTACGTATGATACCTAAACGAGGTATTTTACGTAAAATACCTGGAATATGTAAAATGCATGTAGAAAACCTCTGATTGGCTGTGTGATTCGAGGTTTCAATTTCCCGCCTCAGAGGTAGCGCCCTCCTATATAGAACAAGACGTAATTTACATCATGTAGAAAACTGATGACGTAAAATACCAGGTAAATTACCGTAGAAAACCAAGTAAATTACCACAAGTATTTTACTTGCCCATCACTGAACGCTAGGCAATAACCACTCTATTTTATTAATTTCAATTTTATACTGCTCGATGGGAGCCGCTTGCAAGATGGCATTTGCATCACTTTTTGATCTTGTCAAAATAAGTTCATGCTTAGCATTGACAATGATTTTGTGATAATCTTCAGCAAAACCAACTATCATGTTAAGCGGTATGGCTACATCAAAGTAGCCAGTGGCGATGGTTAGTGATTGATTATTATCATTTATTTCGAGCCAACCAGTATTCTGTATGTAACGTGATCGTCCAGGATTTAGAGATACATACTTTTTCATGAGACTAGTGAGACCAACATTCTTGTTTCTATCAATTTCTATTGCATTGATTTCGTATCTTGCTTCTTCAAACAAATGACAGATGGCATTGGAAACTAAAACTGTGTTTGTAACTGGTTCTCCATCAGTTCTTACGATTCTTCCATGCACGTGAAGTGAACTTTTGCTCGGCAGGAGACAGTGGTCCTGATTTTGAACAGCAATCCGAATTTCATCACTGTTGTTGAAGGTTGATGAGGCATAAGGCTGATGTGCATGAATTTCACAGTGTGCAATCGACTCATCAAAGATGATTGGTGCTTGAATATTTAAAATTTCCCCGTCCATGACAAATGATCAAACGATGATAGAAAAATTTACAGATACAGGTGCAAAAAATCTTGAATCTCTTTATTTTCTTCTTCTTTTGAGCTTCAGACCTTGACTTTTTAGGAAGAGGGCACTTTGAGGTGTTAACCCTTTGACTGCTATTTGTCGACTGATTAGCTTTTGGCATCGTGCTGGTTTATTATAACCAAAGCCAATCTTTGTGTTGAAAACAATACCCATTATTATTAGAGAGACTTGATGTGTAGTCTAATTGTTATAACTTCTCCACGAAAATTAACCAAATGTTCGTCTTGATCAACTATACGGAGCTGTATATGATCTATTGACTGCATGGCGACTGGCAGGTAAATGACATGAGATGGTACTTCCACTATCTTATATCCAGGTGGCACTAAGGGAAAAAACTCATGAATAGTATGTACTTTCTGGCCATTAATGTATGCACCTGTAGTTATGCCACACTCAACCCTCAAAGAATTCACTTTTATGATTGATACCGGTTGATCAGATTCATACACTTGTTCAGCTTTTAGTCTGCGTGGAGAGAAACCTAGCAATTGACCAATAGAATCTTTAGGCTCAAAATTTACATCGTGACTGCAATAAATTTCGCTTTTTAGAGTATTATTGTTTGGTTTAATATAAATTTCAATACCCTTTTTGACTAAAACATTCTATAGATAGCGCTTTATGTCACCTATTTCATAACTTCCTGTAGGTATTTCAATTATTTCATTACCCACGTAAAATTTATTTTGACCAATGTCTACATTAGGCATCGAATTAAAAGTTAGAAATTCAACGAGTCCAAGTGCGTAATTTTTATGAGGAGACAACTCAATCGGAGGAAAATAGTGACTTTCCAGAATTGGAGAAGTTCCCGATAATGTCAGTGTCAATGAATCATCCATGATGACTGCTAGCGGTCAACTCACTTGATATTGCAAATTTCAGCACTTAAATAGATTGAACGTACTTTTAAATTTTAATTGATTGCATAGAAATTGTAAACATATATGTCCACACACGAATGTATCGTAATTTTGATATCTCGCGTGATTATACTTTATGCTACCAGCACCGAGATACTTGAAGAGATCCGAAGGTGGTCGAAGATTACCGAAGCTATCGAAATACATTATTTTACTACCAATCTTTTTATAGGGACACCAATGTGTTCCTGGTCCTTTTTTATCATCAAGATTGACAATAGCACATTCATATTTACGTGGTCCACCCTTTGGTAATCCATTTCGCATGAAAACACCTCGAAAATGCGGAATCTTCAAAGATTTTGCGAATTTGAGTAAATCTGCATCAGTTAAGGCCCGATGAGGTAGCTTCACTTTGAGTTTTTTGACTTGCGTTTAAGTCCTGCTCCTTGCTTATACGGCTTTAGATGAAGCCCTAATCCTTCCCTATATGGCTTCAAGTAAAGGCCTTTTCCTAAAGAAATGGCTTCCATCGCTTCATTATGCCGTTTACTCTCTAAAAGTTGCTGTTTTGCCGAAGTTGCATCATTTACAGCTTTAGCTATTCCTGCAGCTCCACCAGCTAGCACCCCGGCAGCGCTGAGGCCCGCAAAAACGGGTATGAGAAAGGGTAAAAATCTTCCTACTTTGGTCGGTACAGGTAGAATACGAGGTTTATTCACATTTCTTTTTCCACCAGCCTTCATTACAGCTGCGCGTGCGCCTCTGAGTGCAGATTTAATGGCAGTTTGCGCATTATTGGTTGAAATCATAGACTTTTTAGCTGCAGCGACAATTTTTCTCAGTGTAGTGGTAGGTTTTTTATTCCTGAGACACACCCCGAATTTTGATTTCATCTTCATTGCGTTTGTTATTCCCCAAGCAGCCGCCTTTTCACCTATGCCTGCGTCCTGAGCCAAGACACGTTTCCAAGCTTTTTCAGCTAGTTCTCTATCAGCTGAGTTTCTAGCCTCTATATTTACTCTATTCTGTGAGTAAGCTATATCGTGCTCTTTGCAAGCAGCGTCCAGTGGATTGATTCCTGGATCACCTCGTGATAATCGTTTGGCTAGTTTAGTACCTGGTCCACAGTACTGGTAACCAGGCAAGTGCAACTCAAACGGCAAATTGTTGATGATTTTGTTGAGCAAACCTCTTCCACGTCTTGCCTGCTTCGAGGTTCGTTTACAACTGACTCGTTTGCCTCTGTGAACGATCATATCTATGCAAGGGATACTTTCAGACTGAAGGTTCAACCTATATAACCAAGATATTTATAGGATTTCCAGTCAGTCTTTGTCAAGATGCAGTTTAAAACACAACCTGTGAAACTACCTATCCAGAATTTTGATTTGCTTGTTCAAAACGAGAATAGAGAAAAACCACATGGACATTTGTTACCAAACAGCGTACGAGCAATATTTTGTGGACCTTCCAACTGTGGAAAGACAAATGCTTTGCTGGCTCTACTGATACATCCAAATGGACTAAGATTCGAAAATATTTACATCTACTCAAAATCTCTGAATCAACCAAAGTATGAATTTTTGGAAAAAGTCCTTCAATCTGTAGATGGCGTTGAGTACTATCCTTTCAATGAGCATGAAGAGGTTATAATGCCAAGTGAAGCAAAACCAAATTCAATCATTGTATTTGATGATGTCGCTTGCGAGAAACAGGATAATATAAGAGCATTTTTTTCTATGTGTAGACACAAGGATGTCGACTGTTTTTACTTGAGCCAGACATATGCCCATATTCCTAAACATCTTGTACGCGATAATGTTAATTTACTTGTGTTATTTAAACAAGATGAAATGAATCTAAAGCATATTTATGGTGATCATGTGAATACTGATATGACTTATTCAAAATTTAAACATATGTGTTTAGCTTGCTGGAATGGCGATAAGTATGGATTCGTTGTAATTGACAAGGATAGGAATCTTAATCAAGGTAGATATAGGAAAGGTTTTGATTGTTTCATAAATCTGGAAAAGTAATATATACATATGCTGTGATCAATACAGAAACAGTCGCACCTTAGACGTTGATGTATCAACATGTCTTCACGTCAGGAAAATTTCCAAAAGCAAAAAAATATTTTACATCAAATTGCTAGAGCTAGTGAATCAATTCGACGGAAGCATAGTTTAATAAAGTTGGGTAAAGAAACAGTTGAACAAACATTAAGTGAGACTTTTAAGCCCATTGTTAATCCACTCGAGAAAATTGTTGGTGGTCTCAAGAATATGAAAGAAAAAAAACTTGAGCCAATCAAAAGTAAAGAAGAAGAAGGGGAAGCAAAAAGTAAAGTAGAAGAAAGTATTGATGATGATGATGATTTGTCATATAAATCAATTAATGACGAGGAAGAAGCAGACGAGACTGAATATCCCAGTAACATGGAGTTATCAGCTCGTAGTGAAGAGGAAAATAACTCAGAAACGCCTACATCTTCATGGATTGTTGATGATGATGCAAACAAGTATCTCATATTGTTGGGTGAAAGAAGCA
>CAKNXH010051729.1:0-12351 GCA_932178445.1 Andricus quercusramuli | reverse complement strand
TAAGTTACATAAAATCTCAAGGGGGGTATTTTTGCAAATTCGCGAAAAATTTCTCCTGAAGATTATCTTTTTTAGGTATAAATTTTATTATTTGGTTAAAAATTTTAAAAATTTCTTAAAAAGACATATTTTTTTTTTGCAAATTCAACTGATTTGTTAAACATTCGTCTTTTTTGGTAGAAAATTCAACTCTTTTCGTATAATATAAACTTTTTATTTAAAATTCATATTTTGTTGCTGATAAGTCAACTGAAATATTTTTTCTGTAAATTTGTCTTTTTAATTTAAAAGTTCATCTTTTTTTTGGTAAAAATATTGCATTTTTCTTGGACAAAAATGTAACTGTTTTGTTGAAAATTTAATTGTTTTCTAGAAAATTTACTTTTTCTTTAAAAGTTGTATTTTTCTGTAGAAAAGTCTATTGAAATCCTTTTGGATGAAGATTCAACTCTTTTTTTTTTTTTTTGAAAATTTGTTTTTTTGATTTAAAAGTTCACCTGTTTTAGTAGAATTTTCATTTTTCTTTATACAGAAATGTTACTGTTTGGTTGAAAATGTAACAATCTTGCTCAAATGTTTCTGGCTAAAAATTCAACTTATAGTTTACCATTCCTATTTTGGTGTTAAAAAATGAACTGGAATCTTCGTTGAATAAAAATTTAACTATTTTTTTCAAGTTTTTTTTTTATTTCATCTGTTTTTAAAAAAAATATGTCATCTTTCTTGAATAAAAATGCAACTGTTCGGTTGAAAATTCAAATCTTTTTTGAAAATTTGTCTCTCTGATTTCAAAATTCACCTGCTTTAACCGAAATTGCATCTTTCTTTAATAAAAATGCAACTGTTCGGTTCAAAACTCAACAATTTTGTTGGAAAGTCATATTTTTTGGTTGAAAATTCGGCTGTTTTGTTGAAAATTTAAATTTTTTGTAGAAAATTTACTTTTCAAATAAATTTCATATTTTGGTGTTGAAAATAGAACTGAAATCTTTTCTGGATGAAAATTGAACTTTTTTTTTTGAATTTTTTTTTTTTTTATTAAAAATTCAGCTGCTTTAGTAGCATTTTCATCTTTCTTGGATAAAAATGCAACTGTTTGGTTGAAAATTAAACTATTTTGTCAAAAAGTCATACTTTTGTTTGAAAATTCTACTGTTTTGTTAAAAATTTAACTATTTCCTAGAAAATTCACTTCTTCTTTAAAATTGATATTTTGGTGTTAAAAAGTCAACTGAAAGCTTTTCTGGATGAAATTTCCACTATTTTTTTGGAAATTTATTTCTTTTTTTTAATTAAAAATTTATTTGTTTTAGGGGAAATTTAATCTTTCTTAGATAGAAATGCAACTGTTGGGTTAAAAATAAAACTATTTTGTTAAAACGTCATACTTTTGGTTGAAAATTCTACTGTTTTGTTGAAAATTTAACTATTTTGTAGAAAATTTAACTATTTTGTAGAAAATATACTTTTTGGTTAAATTTTATATTTTGTTGCTAAAAATTAACTAAATGCTTTTCTGGATGAAAGTTCAACTATTTGGTAGAGAATCCAACTATTTCGTTAAAAATTCATCCCTTTTGGTTGAAAAAATTCGTCTTTTTTTATGAAAAATTCAATTTTGTTCGCAGAAACTTATTTTTTGTTTAAAAAATTCATATTTTGATCTTGAAAAGTCAACTGGAATCTTTTCTGGATGAAAATTCATATTTTGATCGTAAAAAGTAAACTATTTTTTTAAATTTGTATTTTGGATTTATAAATATTAATATAAATTATTAAGATAAATATTAATCTTTTCAGTTAGAAACTAAACTATTTTATTGAAAATTCAACTATTTGGTTGCAAATTCATGTATTTGGTCAAGAATTTGTCTTTTTTGGTAGATAATTAATTTTCTTGCATAAAAATGAATCTTTTTGATTGAAAAGGCAGTTTTTGTGAAAAATTTAACTAATTTGTTGGAAAAACTTTTTTTTTATTTGAAAAGTCAACTATTTCATCCTTCCTGCAAATTTGTTTTTAGTTGAAAATTCATATATCTTCTTGCTTCAAAATTCATATTTTTGGTTGTGAATTTATCTTTTTTAGTTAAAAATTTAAAAACCCGGGTTTTGGTTAAAAATTAATCTACTTTAGTAGAAAATTCACCTACGGAATTTTCAACTGGAATAAGTTAAATTTTCAGTTTAAAAAATTACTTTCCACAAAAAAGTAACTTTTAACAAACAAAAAAAACTAACTTTAAAAAAAATAGTTACATTTTCAACCGAAGTGGTGAATTTTCAAATAAAATTGTAAATATTTAACTGAAATAGTTGAATTTTAAACTAAAAAGTTGAAGTTTTAACTGAAAAGATGAATCTTTAACTAGAATAAATGAATTTTTGACCAAAAAGATTAATTTTCAACCAAGAAGATTAATTTCTACCAAAAAAGACGAATTTACAATTTATTATGAAACTTCAACTATTTGGCTGAAAATTCTTTTTTTTTTTTTGTTAAAAAATAATTGAACAAATTTTTCTTTAAAATTTTTTCCTGCTTTAAAATGCACCTTTTTGTTAGAAAATTCAAAATTAAATGAAAAAATGACAGTTACATTTTCTGTTTAAAAAATTAATTTTTAACCAAACAATTCATCTTTTGGGTACAAAAAATAATAATAAAAATAACATTCAAATCTGCAACCCAAAAATAATAAATTCCAACAAAAAAGTTCATTTTCAAATAAACATGTCGAATTTTCAACAAAATACATAAATTTTCAACAAAATAGTGGAATTTTCAATAACAAAATATTGACTTTCAATGAGAAATAGGACAGTCATATTTTCAGTTTGAAAATTTCATTTTCAACCAAACAATTCATCTTTTGGGTAAAAAATTATTTAAAAAATTATTTTCAATAAAGTACAGGAATTTTAAACCAAATATTTGTATTTTCAACTTAAGAAGACAAATTTGCAACCAAACATGTATACGAGTTAAGTTTTCAGTTAAAATAATGAATTTTCATCTAGAAAAGATAATTTTCAACAAAGTAATTACATTTTTAAGTAGTTAAATTTTCAAACAATAAGATGAAATTGCAACTATTGAGATTATTTTACCAAATAAAGATAGATTTTCAACAAATAGTTAAATTTTCACCGAAAATGGATAAATTTTCAACTAAAAATAGAATAAATAATTTGATGTTAATCGTTTTTTGTCTACTGGTCTAAAATCAATGTTTTTTGGAATATTGATTTTTAGTTCTAAATTGTGAAAAAATTGCTTTCAAGGCCAATATTTTTTGGAAAATTTATTTTTATTTCTAAATTGTGAAAATATTGATTTTAGACCAGTAGGCAAAAAATAATTAACATCAAGTTATTTTATACAATTTATCTGGTCAAAAACATAACATCAAAAATTATAAAAATAGAATAGTTAAATTTTTAGCAAGAAAATTAATTTTCAATAAGATTAAAGCAAATTCTCAACGAAATAATATAATTTTCAGTTTAATCTTCTATTAAAAAATATCGATCTTTAACCAAAATAGGAATAGTTAAATTTTTAGTTTACAAAATTAATCTCCAACCAAAACAAAGATGAATTTTCAATAAAACAGTCAATTTTTCAATCAAGAACATCAATTTTCTGCCAAAAAGTAGAATTTCCAACTAAAATGATGAATCTTCAATAAATTTTCAACTCAATATGTAGTTGAATTTTGAATGCAAAAGATAAATTTTCAACGAAGAAGATTAATTTTTTAGTTTCCAGTTAAATTAACTTTTGTAATTACCATTAAGAAAGCACAGGAATTTTGTACAAAGATGAAAGAATTGAATTTTCAACCAAAAAAATAATCTTCCAACCAAATAGTTGAATTTTCACCCGAAAAGAAAAAATGTTCAACCAAAGAGATTAATTTCCTTACCAAGAAAATCGAAATTGAAAAAAAAAAATTCAATTCAATAGTTTTGGTTGAATTTCATTTGGTATAAATCAATTTTCTTAGTTCACAATTAAGTTTCTCAGCTGAAAATTCAACTGTTTGGTTGAAAATTCATGTGTTTCTTTGAAAATTGTACTTTTTTGGTAAAAAATTAATTTTATTGATTTAAAATTCATCTGTTTTATTGATAATTCATTTTCTTATCGGAAATTAGTTTTTCAAAATGAAAATTTTACTATTGTATTGAAAATTAATTTCTTTTTCATTTTTTTACTAAAAAGGATCAATCTTCAGCCAAAATATACTCAATAGTTGAATTTTGAATACAAAAAATGAATTTTCAACCAACAAGATTAATTTTTCAGTTTGCAGTTTAATTAGCTTTTGAAATTACCATTAAGAAAGCGCAGCGACAAACATTTTATTAGATATTAATATAAACTTAAATTTAAAAAAATGAATATAAAATTATTCTATTTTTACAAATTGAAATAAAATACTTATACTTTATCATACAAAAGAAGAAATCATACAAAAAAATAATCCAGGGTAATCTAACTCCGCTGGGCCGAATTTTTAGGAGTTATTTCCCCTCCTAGATTATTAAGATTTAAAAATTTTAAGGCGCTTCCTCAGGCTTGATTTTCAGTCCATGTATTACAAATTACATGTTTCCTCCTATAAGGATAAATTGTTTGATGTAATATTTTAACCACATGATCTCAATGGCATAATACACAACAAGAAAGTCTCCTTTTTTTGAAAAATGGTCTTGTTTTTTTTTTTTTAATTAATCGAAAATGTGCTTCATTTATGCGCCTGGAAACGAGCAATCCGCCACCGGGAAAAAACCGACGATGAACCCAAAACAGGAGCTCTGAATTTGTACAGCAAAGCGCGATATTATAGCCTGAAGTTTTTCGACGATACTTGAACCCAGGGGGTTGGTCGTAACTCATCCGACCTTTCTATTGTTACAGCGTCACGCGATTCGAGCCGCTTGAACGAAATTTATAATTATTAAAATATTCAGAAATTCAATTTTAATATGCTGCATTAGGTTCATTACATAATGACGAGCCGATTAACAAAGATAGAAAAACATCATTTCACCTGTTCAATTTCTGTTGGGAGTTTTGGTAATTTTGCATTTTATTCAAGATTAGGAAAAAAGACAAATTTTTAAGAAACTTAAAACGAAATAGGTAAAATAATTTTCAATTTTAATTTAAAATGAAGAAAAAATACTTCAATTTTGATCTACTTTATTATCATCTAAAATATGAAAAAATGTTATTCACCAAAAATTGAAATAACATATTCAGTGTACAAAATTGAGTTTGAACAGAAAAAACGAGTTAAAAAAAATTTTTTGTTAACAAAATAATTCAAGATATCTTCTTATGAAATTACAAAGTACCTATCAGACCTGGATATCAATCAGAGCTACACTTCGTCAAAATTTCATGATCATAGCTCTTTTTCTTTTCGAGATATGGTGAAGAGAAAAAAACTTACACACACATACATTATTTTAAAACTTTATTTTCGAGCTCCTGGGGTCCAAGTATATCAAAATATGACAAAAAAGTATATTCGAAAATTTAGGTAATTACAAACCCCCATCAATGAGGAAGCAATAATGAATTGATTAATCATTAATTGAGTAATTAATTAATTACTCCGATGTGCAATTATCGGATCTTATCAAATCTGCTTTTGTCTTTTGATAAAAACCAAAGTAAATCACCCGCCGACAATGAATACTGTTAAAATCTCTAAAATTGCGCGAAATATGGATCGATGAAATTTTTATTAGCTGATGAAATTTGAAAATGATATAACTGGAAAAAATGGAAAAGAAGGATTAGGAAAATCGGTCAATATTCTCAATATTGAAGGTAATCTTGAACAAAATGCAAAATTACCAAAACATATTAAACAATTCAATTTCTGAATATTTTAATAATTATCAATTTCGATCAAGCGGCTCGAATCGTGTGACGCTGTAACAATAGAAAGGTCGGATGAGTTACGACCGACCCCCTGGGTTGAAGTATCGTTAAGAAAATTCACGCTATAATGTCGTGCTGTGCTGTACAAATTCAGAGCGCTTGTTTTCGGTTCACCGTGGGTATTTTTTCGGTGGCGGATTGCTCGTTTCCAGGCGGCTTGAATTTCAAGCGGCTCGAATCGTGTGACGCAGTAACAATAGGAAGGTCGGATGGGTTACGACCGACCCCCTGGGTTGAAGTATTGTTGAGAAACTTCACGCTATAATATCGTGCTGTGCTGTACAAATTCAGAGCGCTTGTTTTCGGTTCACCGTGGGTATTTTTTCGGTGGCGGATTGCTCGTTTCCAGGCGCATAAATGAATCACATTTTCGATTAATTAAAAAAAAAAAGCAAGATCATTTTTCAAAAAAGTAGACTCTCTTATTGTGTATTATGCAATTGAGATTATGTGGTTAAAATATTACAGCAAACTATTCATCCTTGTAGGAGGAAAAATGTCATTTGTAATACATGGGCTAAAAATCAAGCCTGAGGAAGCGTCTTAACACATGTTCATTTTACTGTTTTTTGAATAAATTTAGCTTGATGCCATGGATCCAGGATGTAAAGAGCTTGAAAATAATTTACCTCAATCACTGCCATATCCTGAAGTGGTTAAAAGAGTAGCGAAAGCTGTTCAAGAGGGTTGTGAAGCAACAAAAAACCTGGTGCCTAAGTAAGAAATTATTTTATATTAATATAAAATATTATAAAAATTGTATTGTCAAGATTTTTAGAAAAACTCTTAAATTTTTTTCCAGAGCCGGACGCGCAAGTTATGTAAAGCAAGCTGAGTTTCTAAAACAAGTGGATGCTGGAGCATATGGCGTTTATACTTGGGTACAAGCGGTAGCAACAACCTTAAATAATTGAGTTTAAAAATTAATTAATTAACAAAGCACTTTATACGCTTATGAATAATATGCTCTTATTTGAATTCACATAAAATGAAATTTGTACAAAGTAAATTAGGTAATATAAATTAAATGATGTATTTTCTTTAAAAAAAAATTATTAGTTCTTGTTGAATATTAAGTATACGAAAAATGTAATAATTGATATTCCAACGAAAAAATACTTTAACTTTACATTAAAAAAAGGTTGTTTCAAAAACAAACAAAGACAAATTGTGAAAAAATGGTGGAGTTTTCAACCAATAAAATGAATTTTTAACAATGTAGTTCCACTTTCAACCAAGTAGTCGAATTTTCAAAAAAAAAAATCGGAAACAAAAATATGTTAGTAAACATTTCAATATAAAAAAAATCATTTTCAACCAAAAAGTTGCATTTTTAACCCAAAAGGATTGAATTTCTACCAAGAAGATTAGTTTTCTTCTAAAAATGACAAATTAACACTCAAAAAAGATGAATCCTCAACGACAAATGTAATAGTTGATATTTCGACCAAAAAATATTATAATTTTAAATAAAGAACAGTGTTGAATTGAACCGAAAAAGACAAATATTCCACCCAAGAGTTAAATTTTCTACCAAGAAGATTAATTTTCTACCAGAAAATATGCATTTTCAAATAAATAGTTAAATTTTCAATGAAGGCTATCAATTTTCAAAAGATTAATTTTCTACCAAAAAAGAGGAATTTTCAACAAAATAAATCAATTTTTAAAGAAATAGTTGAATTTTCTACCAAAATGTTAAAAATTAAAGTCAAAACAGATGGATTTATCGACAAAATAGTTGAATTCTTGACGCAAAAAAAGAATTTTCAACAAGAAAGTTATTTTTCAAACAAATAATTGCATTTTCTACCGAACTTTTGAAAACAAATTTTCTACAACACGTTTAAATGTGCCACAAGAAAATATGAATTTTTAACAAAAAAGTTCATTTTCAACCAAAGAAATGAATTTTCAACTGAAATGATGAATGTGGAACCAAAACAAATAATGTTTAACCAAATAAATGAATTTGCAAGCAAAAGGAACAATTTTAATCTAAAAAAAAATATTGTAATCTAAAAAAAAATAATTAACCAAAAAATAAACAGTTCAAATTTCAGTTTTAAAAAACAAGATAACTGAATTTCCAACCAAACAAATAAATCTATGACCACAAAAATCAATTTGGAACCAAGAAGATCACTTTTTCACCAAATGACTAATTTTTAACAAAATACACGAATTTTCAACAGAATAGTGGAATTTTTAACAAAAAAAAAATGTTGACTGTAACGAAAAATAGGAAAGTTACATTTTCAGTTAAAAAAATTCATTTTCAACAAAATATATTAGTTATTAACTAAAAAAGATGAATTATTAACCAAAAATGGAATAGTTGTGTTTTTATTTTGAAAAGTTAATTTTTTACATTTGAGTTTCCAACCCGAAAATATTAATTTTCAACAAAAAATATGTTTCAAACCACATAGTTGAATTTTCAATCAATTAAGATTCTTCAATTAAGAAAGAAAAAAATTAAATTGTTGAATTTTCAAGCAAATAGTTGATTTTTCTACCAAATTGTTGAATTATCAAGGTATAAGGACGAACTATCTATAAAACTGTTGCATTTGAAATCCAAAGGTATGAATTTTCCGAAAAAAGTTTATTTTCAACCACATAGTTGAAATCTCAATCAATGAAGATTTATTATTAAGCCAAGAAAAAAAAACAAATTGTGGAATTTTCAAGCAAACTGTTGATTTTTCTACCAAAATTGTTCAATTATGAAGTTAAAAGGACCAATTTTCTATAAAACAATTAAATTTTCAATCAAATACATGAATTATCAACTAAGAAAGATAAATTTTTAACCAAAAATTGAATAGTTGTATTTTTATTTGAAAAATATAATTTTTGAAATTTGAATTTGCAACACGAAAATATTAATTTTCAAAAAAAAAATTAATTTACAACCACATAGTTGAATTTCCAACAAAAAGTTACATTTTTAATTCATAAAGATTTTTCATTCAAGAAAGAAAAAAAAATAAACTGAATTGTTGAAATTTCAAGCAAATAGTTGATTTTTCTACCAAATTGTTCAATTTTTTTTTTCCAGAAAAAAGTTCATTTTCAACCAAACAATTGAATTTTCTATCAACAAAAAAAAACAAATTTTCAACTAAATAGTTTTTTTTTCAATGAAAGAAATTAATTATTAACAACAAATAAAATAGTTACATTTTTTACTAAACAGATAATTTTTTAACGAAAAAGATTATATTTCTATCAAAAAAGGTAAATTTTTCAACAAAAATGTAATAGTTAAAGTGAATTTTCAACTAAAATGATGAATCTTCGAATAGAAAAAATTTAATTTTCAATTTGAAAAAAAAAATAATTTTCTACCAAAAAAGAATAATTTTTAGCAAAATACAGGAATTTTCAACCAAATATTCTAATTTTTAATGGATTTTTCAACTAAAAAGGTTAATTTTCTATCAAAAGAGACAATTTTTTAACAAAATAGATGAATTTTCAACTAAAAAAGAACAATTTTCAACAAAAAATAGAATAATTTCATTCTCAGCTACAGAAATTTTATAAGCGAATAAAATAAATTTTCAACGAAATAGTTAAATTTTATACCAAACAAATGAATTTCCTACTAAAAAGGTTAAATGACTATAAAAAAAATTCAACAACAAAATTTAGTAAATTTTTTAGTTGAAAATTCAATTTTCAATGAAGACACTAATTTTCACCCAAAGAAAAATTAATTTTCAATGGAAAAAACTAATTTTCTACCAAAAAAGACATTTTTAAACAAAATACATACATTTTCAACCAAATATTTCAATTTTTAATGGAATTTTTAACCTACTAGTTGAATTTTCAACTGCAGAAAAATTAATGTTCAAACAAATATGATATAGTAATTTTTCCGCTTAAAAATTTAATTTTCCATAAGAAAAAGTAACTCTGAACTAAAAAGATTAATTTTATACCAGAAAAAAATCAATTTTTGATAAAATACACGAATTTTCAAGAAAATATTTGAATTTTCAACCGAAGAAGATAAATGTTCAACCAAACATGGAATGTTTAAATTTTAAGTTAAAAAAATGTTAACAAAATAGTTGCATTTTGAAAAAAAAAATATTAACTAAAATGATCAAGCATCAACCAAAAAAAAATTATTTTTTGACAAAGTAGTTCCACTTAGTAGATTTTTATCTAAGAAATATTTTTTTCATAGACATTTAATCTTTTTGGTTGAAAATTCATGTATTTTGTTCAAAATTATTCATTTTTGGTAGAGAATTAATCTTTTTGGTTGGAAATTAATTTCTTTGGTTAAATATTAGTTTTAATATCGAAAATCAATTTCTTTAACTACATTTTTTATCGAAATTTTTCTATAGACATTTAATCTTTTCAGTTGAAAATTCAACTATTCTACTTTTTGTTGGATATTGGTATTTTTTGGCAGTAAATTACCCTTTTTGGTTAAAAATTCAACTATTAGGTTGACAATTATATTAAAAATTAAAGTATTTTGGTCGAAAATTCATGTATTTTGTTAAGAATTATTCTTTTGTGGTAGAAAATTAATCTTTTTCGTCGAAATTTTATTTCTTTGGTTGAAAATTAGTTTTTTTATTGAAAATTAATTTTTTCAACTAAAAATTCAACTATTCCAGTTTTTGTTGAATTGAAATAGTATAATTTTCAACCAAGAAGATTAAATTTCTATCAGAAAAGATACATTTCCGACAAAAAATGGAAGTTATATTTTCAGTTTAAAAAATTAATTCTAAACCAGAAATATCTCATTTTCAACCAAACAGATCAATTTTCAAATTGTCAACCAATAAGATTGAATATTCTCCCATGAAATTCGAGTTTTCAATAAAATACAGGAATTTTAAACCAGATATTTGAATTTTCAACTTAAGAAGATAAATTTGGAACCAAACATGTACGAGTTAAATTTTCAATTAAAATAATTAATTCGTATCTAGAAAACATTATTGTCGACAAAAGAATTAAATTTTGAACAAAATAAGGAGACTTTAACTGAACTGATGGAACATCAAACAAATAAATATTTAACAAAATAATTCCACTTCCAACTAAGTAGTTGAATTTCCTACCAAAAAAGATGAATTCTCAACGAAGAACGTGATATATTATACTTCAATCATAAAAAGGATTTTAATTTTATACAAAAAATAGTTAAATTCAATCAAAAAGATGAATTTTCAACAAAATGGTTTGAATCCTCAACGAAAACAGAATAATTTTCAACTTTCTGGAATTACCTGACCTGTAGCAACTCTGTAATTTAAAAAAAGTATATGTTTATTTCACTCTAGAATATTTTTGTAAAAATATATTTACTTATATATAATATATATAACATAATATACTATTATACATATATCATATATTATTTATTTAAGAACTCTAAGGCCACCCTGAAAAAAGTTCATTTTCAAAACCTGTTTTAAGAATGAAGCAAGTAAAGTGAAGCCGCAATAAGCCAGGTACCTGACTAAAAAATTATTTAATATTAAAGGATTTAAAAAATTAAATTAATAAACAAACCATTATACACGCTTACGAATAAACTTTCTTATTTAATCTCATATAAAATGAAATTTGTACAACGAAAATTAGGTAACTTAAACTATATGATGTACTTTCTTGACAATAACAATTGATCTTGTTGACTATTGAGTACACACAGAGTTCGAGTTGTGAAGAGTCGAAAATCTACATTTTTATGATCGAAACACACTTAAAACATACATACGAACACTTAATCCTCTTTTCCTTTGTTGAGAGCTTCCAGTCTTTCGAGCAGAGGTGGATGGCTGTGATGATACCCGGAATACAATTTGTCAAACACGGGAAAGCCTAAATTATCTTTTTGTAATTTGACCAAGGCACCCTTGAGCGAGTCTGCATAGCCCAAGTTTTTCGCGAAATTGTCGGCTTGAAACTCGAATCTTCGGGAACAGACCGTCTGAAGGAAACCGATGAGCTGCAAGAATTTAAAAAATTAATTTTCCTCTCCTTTTTTTCTAAAATTCTAAAAAAACTAGAAGAAAAAAATTTTAAAACATATAATCTTACCTCGTTTATTGGAATTAAGATGTGCATTAACACAATAATAAGTCCGATAAGAACTGGTTGAGAATGATTAAATCCAAAGGCGACGTACATGGGACGATAATGCAAAAGCATACCAAACGAATAGAAGTTTATCAAAATAGAAATCTGTAACAAATTTTTGTTTCAATTCAGGCTGAAAAAATCACCCTAATGGACCATACTTAAATTACGCAACAGTAATTGTATAGAAGTCAGGAAAAAGTCAGGGATTTAGAACAAAAATCGTGCAAAAGTCAGAGAATTTCTATAACTTTAGATAACTA
>CAKNXH010051725.1:3815-15703 GCA_932178445.1 Andricus quercusramuli | reverse complement strand
TTTGAAATTTTTCTGATATTTTGGAAATCTGGTGTACTGTACCCTTTTTTAAATCTTTGCAATTGTTGTATTCTTTTGAAATTTTTTTGACATTTTGGAAAAATTCTTTGAAATATTTAAAGTCTTTGGGAACACTTTTAAAAACCACAAAATTTTGAAATCGTTTCAAATTTTTATGAAATCTTTGAAATATTTGTGAATTCTTACTGAAATCTTTTGTATTAATTTAAAATCATTAAAATATTTGAAATCTTTGTTAAATCTTATAAAAAAATTTGAAATCGTTTAAAATCTTTGAAAGTTTTCGGATATTTTTAAAATCTGGTATACTGTAACCTTTTTTATATCTTTGAAATTCTTGTATTCTTTTGAATTTTTTATGAAATCTTGGAAATATTTGTGAAATTTTCTGTATTATTTGAAAGTGATTAAAATATTTAAAATCTCTGTGGAATCTTTTGAAATATTCTAAAAAAATTGAAATCATTTAAAATCTTTGAAATTTTTTTGGATATTTTGGAAATCTGGTGTACTGTACCCTTTTTTAAATCATTGCAATTCTTGTATTTTTTGAAAATTTTCTGACATTTTGGAAAAATTCTTTGAAATATTTGAAGTCTTTGGGAACACTTTTAAAAACCACAAAATTTTGAAATCGTTTCAAATTTTTATGAAATATTTGAAAATTCTTACTGAAATCTTTTGTATTAATTTAAAATCATTAAAATATTTGAAATCTTTGTTAAATATTTTGAAATATCCTAAAGAAATTTGAAATCGTTCAAAATTTTTGAAATATTTGTGAAATCTTTTGTATTCGTTTGATATCAGTGGGAAAACTTTTGAAATCTACAAAATTTTCAAATCGTTTCAAATTTGTGAAATCTTTTTTATTATTTTAAAATCATTAAAATATTTGAAATCTTTGTGAAATCTTATTAAAAAATTTGAAATCCTTTCAAATTTTTATGAAATCTTTGTGAATTCTTACTGAAATCTTTTATATTAATTTGAAATCATTTAAATATTTGAAATCTTCTAAAAAAATGTGAAATCGTTTAAAATTTTTCGGATATTTTGAAAATCTGGTATGCTGTAACCTTTTTTATATCTTTGAAATTCTGGTATTGTTTTGAAATTTTTATGAAATCTTGGAATTATTTGTAAAATCTTTTGTATTAATTTGAAATCTTCCAAAAAGTTTCAAATCTTTGAAATGTTTTGAAATCTCGTTCACTATATCTTTTAAAAGTTTCAAAATCTTTGTGAAATTTTCGAAATCTTGAAAATCTAGTGCAGATTACAATGCCTTTTTCAGTTCTTTAAAATCCTTGAAGTCTTTATGAAATGTTCGAAATCATTAGGAAATTTTTTTGATATCTTTTAAATGTAGTGTACACGCCTTTTTGAATCTTTGAAATCCTTGAAATCTTTTGAATTCTTCTAAAATGTTTTGAAACTTTTTGAAATCGTTGAAATGCTTTTCTTTAAAATCTGGCGCACAGGACTCTCTTTCAAATATTTGAAAGCCTTTAAATGTTTTTAAATCTTAGTAAAATTCTTGTGAAATCTGATGTTTACGCCATTTTTAAAGCTTTGATATCCGTGAAAATCGTGAAATATTTGTGAAATATTGATATCCTTTTTAATATTTTAAATTCGGAAATCTTTAAAATTATTTTGTAACTTTTTGAAATCTAATTTTTCAACTAATAATTTTTATATCTTGTAAGTTGAATACAACAAAATTTGTACTTCAATATTCTATATTTGCAGAGAAGAAATAAAAAACTTATAGAATTATTCTCAAAATTAAAGTTAAAATTATATCTTGATGAATAAAAAAATTTCCAGTAGCAAGATTTCTTCTAAACGAGATGTTTCTTTCATAATAGACTAAAAGATTTAAATTAATCTTCGCATTTCAATAAACTGTTTTTAAAGCAAAAAAAAATCAAATTCAAGGTTCTCGTAAAAAAATTCAAGGAGATTTTCAGGTTTACAAGGTTGAAAAAAAAATTCAAGGAAAATTCCACATTCTTAATTAATCCCCCCCCCCCGGGGCGGGGGGGGGGGAGGGGGTTTGCAATCGATCCCGGGAATCCTTAAAAAAATCCTGAAAAGGAGGATTTCGGAATCACAGAAGAAAAACTAAGTGATTTTACCAGTGCAAAAATGTATTAAGTTTGCTTCAACTTCACAAAAATAAACGCTGAGGTAGCCTCAATAAGAGGTTGTTAAAAAATAAGAATGTTTATCCATTCACAAAATCAGGCAAGGCATAATTCATTCAGTTACTCGAAATACATTCCCAGTCGATCACAGAGCTAAAATCAATCCTTAAATCGTGTATCTATTCAGTTCTGAAAAACTTAAACCTATTTTATTATGCAGCTTCTGTTCCATTAAGAGACAAAGATTTTAATTCAGTCTCGACACTTGTAGATTTACGTATAATTGCAAATTTTTACATCACTGAAATAAAGTTTAGTTATAAATATTTCTACATATTTACATCATTTAGACAAGACAATTACAATATAACAAAAATGTATAATATGCTAGAAACGAGAATTGTTATTGCATTTATGACTACTAGGAAACTTTTTAAATAAAAACAAGACTTACGAGAAGTGATTGTTTAGACTAAAATTAAGTAGACATTCTCTGTCTACATTTTACGCTTATTTCTAAATAAACGAGGTACAATAATGACTTTGAATAAAATATATACACAATAGGTCAACAAATACTTCAGTAACGGTAATCTGTTTACGTTTGCTTTTTAAAAGTGAATTAATAATCGGAACAGTAATGATAAGATCTCGGTCAACGGAAGTATGATAGACGAGTCGAGAAAGATATTTCAATTTTCATCATACATACCAAAATTCGTATCTTATTACGTCGACTTATTTTTTATTAAAAAATCATTGTGATCATTGCACATTAAGTTTTGATTTTATCCATGGCGCATTTGACTTTGACTAGCGAAAACTTTGGATAAAGTGTGCATGTGCAATGACTTTCAAGGAATATGCGTCTACATAAATTCTGTCATCACTGAAACATTATGGCAACAAATTTCCTTTAAAAATAGAGCTATCATTTTAGGAAATGAAGAGGAAACAATGGTATCACGTAAGTGGAATGGTCTTTGTAACGAAAACGTCTTTAAAAACAAAATGCTGGTTTTCAGTCGAGGTATACAAAAATTATGGATCCCTGTGTTGTAAAACCTTGAAAAGAAATTGAGGAGAGTTTGGATCCTTGATTTCCTCCTCTTCGTCAGAGCTAAAATTCGAATTTAGCAAATTCATCACGGACGTTGATTTTTCCGTCAGAAGTGGACAATTTGTGTCGATTCCGTCCTCGAATTTCGAATCGATACTCAGAGAATTTGTCTGAAGTTCCACATTCTCACTTGATTCTCTTTTGTTCCATAAAACTTTCTGAATTACGTGAAGAGTGATTCCCCCAAGGCACAAGGGTAAGCCGAGGAAATTAAAACTGGTTATTGTGTCTCCTCCAAATTCAAAAGCAATAAAAAATATACTAATTTCCTGGAAAAGAAATTTCATTCAACGTGAGAAAATCTTTAAAAAATCAAATTAAAAGTGTAATAACAGAAATGCCAAAATTAGGGAGCTTTTCCTTACCTTTAAAATTCCAATAATGGAAAGAGTCAGACTAGAAGTGTACGTAACAACCAAAAACTCAAAAATTTCCATACAGAAGGCAATAAGGCCTCCACCTCCCACATATCCTGTTGTCATATATATTTGGCTCGAATTAGTCCAATCGAGCTCCCAAAATTCTTTATACATTTTTTGACCTGAGGATTTAGATTAAATTAAGTTCTAAAAATGTTCAACATCTTATAACAGGGTGGCCGCAAAAATTAATTTAAAAAAATTCCCCGGCTATTCCCTGATGTTTCCTACTATTTATTTATTTTCCCTGACAATTAATATTTAAAAACCAAAATTCTTATCGTGTAAAATACTTAATATTGAATCTTTTATAAATGTAATAAAACAATTAAAATTTTGCTTTTGAAAAAGTGATTAATATTGTGACTAGTGTTATTTTGAATCATTTTTTTAAAGAATTGGAATAAATTTATAAAAATTCCAGATGAATTTGAACGAATTCAGGGTTATAATTCATGAGGCTTCAAAACAATTTAAGATAAATTCAAAAGAATTCAAATGAATTGGAAAAAATTAAGCGAAGAAAATTAATTCCGTTGATTTTAGTAAAATTTAAGTGAATTTAGAGGAATTTAAGGAAAATAAAAATTCGATCAAATTCATGAAAATGAAATTTTGAAATAAAGTGAATTAAAAACAATTAAAAATATTTACAAATTTGTTGAATTAAAAAAAAAATTGAAATAAGTTCCGAAAAATGCAAGGAAATACAACAAAATTTGATGAAATGTTTAAGAATTCCTAATGAATTTTAAAGACTTCCGGATAAATTAAACAAAAACTGAAACAAAATGTACTGAATTGAGAGAATTTGGAAGAATTTAAGTGAATTAAAAAATGTCAAGAAAATTCCAAATAGTTGAAACGAACTAGGGATAAACTGATAAGAATTCAGGGTGAATTACAAATAAATTCAAATTAATTGCTAAAATGAATGAATTCTTTGAAGACAATTAAAATATAAAATCCCGTGAAATTCTATAAAATCTGATATTTCGTGAAATCATTGAAATCCTCGGAATCTAGGAAATTCTTTACAACCGCATGCAAATTTTTTGTTAACCCTTCAAAATCCTTGAAAATCCCTTGACATTTTTTTAATCTCTTGAAAATACCTTAAAATCTTTCAGTATACCCTAAAATATTTCAAATCCTTTGAAATCCCTTTAAAAATTGTTAAGCTATTTAAAATACTCTGGAATCACTTCAAATTACTGAAATCTTTTTAAATTCCTTTCATTTATTTAAAGCTCTTGAAAATTCCTTGGAATCTTTTAAGATGCCCTTTAATATTTAAAACCTTTGAAATCCCTTCAAATTATTGAAATCAAATACAAATTTCTTGAAATATTTAAAATATTTTTAAATCCCATGCAATTTTTTAAAGCTCTTTTTCCCCCTATTCTAAAAAAACTTCCCCTTTTTCCCCTTTTCTCTTTAAATATACGATATTTGAAATTTTAACCATCATTCAATAATAATTAAAGTAATAATAGAACTTGTATGAATTATTTACGAATAAATAAGGTACACGTTTCAAGTGATGACCATTAAAAATAAATACTCTTAAAAAATTTGAAGATGAAACATTTTAAAGCAAGTGGAACTTTTTAAATAAGTATCAGAAGACTAACAATTCTAGTTGAAATATAAAAAGTTATATACCTAATTTTTTCTCTCAAAACTTATATTTGAAAATAAAAAATTATTAAACTTTTATGCTCTCGAAACTTTTAAAATTCCTATAAAGCTTATTTTTTTTAAATCTTCAAGAAACTACATTTAAAATTTTTTGTTTCCTTGCAATCTTCAAAAGTTTTAAATTGTTCTGAAATCTTTTCAAAACTTCTGAACCATAAAAATATTTTTTTAAGATTCGAATTTTTCCTATTTTTTTTTAAATCCTGCTTAAACTTCTAAACCTTCGGAACATTTTTAAAAATAATTCGAAGTTTCCCTATTATTAAAAGAAAAAACTACTAAATTAAGAAAATGGGCCTAAAATCTTTTCCACTTCTCGACGAAATTCTTAGAAACCATTTCAAATGTTTTTAAATCTTGAAAAAAAATATTTTCTTAAAATTAATTTGATAACAAAATTTTTTTTTCAATTTTCCTATAGGAATCTTCAGAAAATGTTTTCATTTTCTTTAAATCTTTCAAATGTCTCAAATAACTTCTACATTTTTTTCAAATTCTTCAAAAATGAACACTTTGTTTTAAACTTAAACCAACTTTGAAATCCTTTTTTTTTTAAATCTTCTATATTCATTTTTGAAATTGCAGGAAATCATTTCAAATGTTTCGAATTCTTTTTCAATCTTCTCCTAAAATTTCTTTCCAGAATAGAAATTCATTTTATATTTTCCCAGAAATCTTAAGACAATTTTATTTCTCTTGAAATATTTCAAAATTCTTAAAAAGTTTCAATATTTTTTTCGATACATTTAAGAATCTATATTTTGTTTTAATTTTTTTTAGATCTTTCAATTTTAAATTATTTTATTATATTTTATTCTCAAAATTATTTTTACAAAATAAAAAAATCTACGAATTTTTAGAAACAAATTTCGTTCGCTTGAAATTTAATAATTTTTTTTCTCGAAATATTTCTTCTATATCTATTCTTTTTTGAAATTTTTAAACACTTTTTTTAAGTCTTCAAAAATCTACGTTTTGTTTAAAATTGTTTGAAATCTTCAAATTTCAAATATTTTTGAATATTTTCAATACTTTCACACCTTCCAAGTATCTTTTAAAATTATTCCAATTTTTCCTGAAAATTTTTTTTAATCTTGCAAAATTAAAAAGATGGGCTTAAAATCTTTTAAAGAACTCTCCGAGACTTTGGAGCATGATTTAAAATGTTTTGAAATCTTTAAAAAAAATTCTCTTTAAATTAATGTAAAAAAATCAAAAAAACCTTCATTTTGTCTTAAACTTACTCGAGCTTAATTATTTTTTAATCCTCTATATTCTTTTTCGAAATTGTAGGAAATCACTTGAAATTTTTCGAAATCTTTTTCAATTTTCTCTTGAAATTTATTTTTCAAAATAAAATATCATTTTAAATTCTCTCAGATATCTCAAGATATTTTTTTATTCTCTTGAAACCCATCAAAATTCTTGAAAAGCTTCTTTTTTCGAAATCTTTAATAATCTACATTTTTTAAATACTTTTTGCAATCTTTAAAAGTTATAAAATCCGTTCAAAACTTCTAAAGCATAAAGATATATTTTTTTTATTTGAATTTTTCTTAATTTTTTTTTTAGAATCCTGCCTAAACTTACTCCAACTTGATTTTTTTATCTTCTATTTTCTTTTCCGACACCGTAGGAAATTATTGGAAACGTTTTGAAATCTTTTTCGATTTTCACTTAAAATTTATTTTAAACGTTAAAAATTAATATACCTATATTTTCCCAGAAATCTCAAGACAATTTTTGTATTTTCTTGAAATCTTTCAAATTTCTGAGAAAGTTTCTATTTTTTTTTGTAATCTTCAAATTTTAATAGAATTTTTAATATTTTCAAAACTTCGACACCTTCTAAGTGTCTTTTAAAATGATTCAGATTTTTTCTGAAAAAAAAAAAATGGTATAGTAAAGATGAAATAACACATCTTGGAGAGAAATATTTATGAGAACGATGTTAATCATATCAAAATTTTGTATTTAACTAATTTTATTTTTCCTCTGACTTTTTTATATCACTCTGGATGGATTTCCAACGATCTGAGTACGTAGACTTTTTAAAAATAAATCTTTGAAAAATCACTGAAAATTATTTAAAAATGTAACATTTCTTACAAAAAGATTGTTTGTTTTTTTCGACATATGAAAATAAATGTTTAATCTTTCCCCTATTTTCCCCTTTTTCGTGAGGAAACCACCCTATTTTCCCTTTTTTGAGCTGCATTTGCGCTGTGATCCCTGCCCTTGAAAATTTTCAAAGCTCTTGAAAATTTCTTGGAATTTTTCAAAATATCCTGAAATCTTTAAAAAAATTCGAAATGCCTCCAAATTATTGAAGTCAATTGAAAATTCCTTGGAATATTGTAGAATTCCGTCAAATATTTGAAATCCTTTGAAAGCCCTTGAAACATTTTAAAGTTTTTAAAAATGCCTTGGAATTTTTTTTGAATCTCCTAAAATATTTTAAATCCTTTAAGATATTTTAAAATCCGTTCCAATGTTTTCTTGGAATGTTTGAAAATACCCTAAAATATTTCAAATAATTTGAAATCCCTTGAAATTTTTTAAAGCTCTTGAAAATTTCTTGGAATTTTTAAGAATAACCTAAAATCTTTAAAATCTTTTGAAATTCCTTGAATATTTTTAAAGCGCTTGAAAATTCCTTGGAATTTTTAAAAATACTTCAAATCACTTAAAATCTTTTGAAATCCCTTACAATTTTTGCATGCTTTTCACAATCCTTTGGAACGTTTAAAAATACCCTAAATTATTTAAATTCCTTTGAAATCTTTCGAAATCCTGCGAAACGTTTTAAAGCTCTTAAAAATTCCTTGGAACTTTGTAAAAAATTTCCTAGATAAAATAATAGATATAAACCTGAATTCAAGAGTGGTTAACCCATGGGTTAATTTATTGAAAGAAAAGTGACTTAAGTGATCTTTCAATTAAAAAAGTGACTGAAAATAAGTTTCTCTGACCAAACAAATGCCCTGACTCTTCCCTGATTTTCAAGTTATCCCTGACCTGCGACTACCCTGTCAATATTATCCATTTTTAAAGCCTTGATCTCTCTTCTTCATTATGAAAATAGGCTTACCTTCAAATAAAACGGTCATAGGTATAATGGAAACTAATATCCAAGGCTGCATATGATACATCATATCTACCGGATTTCTAATACCAAGTTTAGATCTTTGCATCACAATTTGAGCTAGCGTCCATCTAATTCCAGATGAAAGTGACGCCAAAAGGCATAGAAGAAATCCTAGTAGATGGAAGTCGGTCGACTGATATGTGAACATTATCAAGCCGCCTGATATCATTAGGACTATAAAGACCATTGACACGGACTGGAAGAGGAAAATTTTTTTTTTCATTAATAACCAATATAAATTTAGAAAAATAAATCTCAAATTTCTTCAATATTGAAATTGGTTATCGTTACATCCAATTTTAAATTTCAAATTAGATTTCATTTCTGTCTAATTGTCTTGAAGTGTGAAATCTCCTTTCAGTTATGATTGACCTCGGATTAAACTATATGTCGCGTTATTATAAAAATCATAAGCGTACCTTTCGCTCCAGTTTAAATAGAAGGGCAAAACCAACTATAAAAATGATTGAAGTTGATTTCGTCATTGTATACCTGAAAATTAATAATATTAAATAATAAATCAGGACAATGAAATTTGGTTCTTTAAGTTGTGGGGCCGTCCCTCTTTTGAAGAATTCTTTTTTTTTCTCTCTTTTCAAGAAACTTCCCCTTTTTTCGTTTTTTCGCTTAAATGCGAGCTGAATTAATAGAATCTAATAAAAAAATCCAACTATTTTTGTTTGAAAATTCTTTATTTGTTGTTAAAAAGTCCACTATTATATTAATTATTTTCTCTTTTCGGAATTCATCTCGTTTTGTTCAAATTTCTACTATTTGGTTGAAAATTTAATTATTTTGCTGAAAATGCAACTATTTTTTAAAACAGTTACATTTTCCAGTAACAAATTCAACTACTTGGTTGAAAGTTCAACTCTTTGGTTGAGGATTCATCTCTTTATTGGAAAATTAATTATTGTAACTAAAAATTTAACTGTTACATTTCTGGTAACAAATGTATCTCTTCTAGTTAAAAATGCAACTATTTTGTTACAAATTTATCTATTTTGTTGAAAACTCGTCTTTTTTTAGTAAAAATTTAATCTTTTTTGTTGCAAATTCGTTTCTTTTCTGTTCAATATTAATTTTTTAAACTGAAAATTCATGCATTTTGTTGAGAAGTCGTCTTTTTTGGTATAAAATTAATCTTACTGGTTGAAAATTAATCTTCTTGGTTGAAAATTCAACTGTTTGGTTAAATTTTGAACTTTTATGTTAAACATTATTTTTTTGTTTGTTTAAGATTGATCATTTCAGTTAATAATCCACCTCTCTTGTTGAAAACTAGCTTTTTTTTTAAATTCGTTTTTTTTTGGTTTATATATTTTTTTCAACTGAAAATGGAGCTATTCCGTGTTTGGTTGAAAATTGATCTTTTTAATTGAAAATCGATCTTTTCTAGTTGCACATTCAGCTGTTTGGTGAAAAATTAACTTTCTTGTTGAAAATTCATATTTTGGTTAATATATTATATCTTTAATTGTAAATTCAAGTATCTTCTTGAAAATTCACCTCTTTTGCACAAAACTTCGTCTTTTCGGCTTGAAAATTCAACAATTTGGTAGGAAATTAAAATTTTTGGTTGAAAATTAACTTTGTTGTTGAAAATTCAACCATTTTGGTATAAAATTTGTATTTGTATTAAATTTTTTAAATAATATTTGGTTAAAAATAAAACTGTTTAGTAGAAAATGTAACTATTTAGTAGAAAATTATCTTTATTGTTGACAAATCATATTTCGGGATTGAAAATTCAACTGTTTTGTAGATCATTTAAAGATTATTTAAAGATTTACCTCTTCGGTTTAAAATTGAACTAACTTGTTTGAAATTCACTCATGTTTAAAACTAATATCTATATCTCAAAGTTTAACTATTCCACTTTTTGTTGAAAATTCATTCTTTATAAGTTTCAAACTAAATTATTTTGTTCATAATTCGTCTTTTTAGGTAAAAAATTAATCTTGCTTGTTGAAAATTCATCTTGTTGGTCTATGATTTAACTATTTTATTAAAAATTTGTGTTTTTTCGATTAAATTAAACTCATTAAAAAATGTAGTGTTGTCTTTTGTTGGACATTGATTGTTTAAACTTAAAATTCAAAGATTTAATTAAAAACTTATTTTTTTAGTTGAAAATTCATCTTTATTGATTTAAAATTTCCTAATTTCTTAGAAAACAGTAGAGTTTTAAACCCGTAATGACCAATTTTCATCAAGAAAAATTCACGTATCAAACAAGAAAAGTCTTGTGTTTTATTGAAAATTCGTTTTTTGGAAAATTGATCTTCTTGGTTGAAAATTCATATTTATAAGTTGAAAATTCAACTACTTGGTAAAAAATATAACCAAGTTGTTATAAATTTAATTATTACGTTGAGAATTCAAGTAGCTTGTTGTAAATTCATCTTTTCTGGTAGAAAAGTCATCTTTCTTGGTTGAAAATGAACCTTTTTGTTTAAAATTTAACTGTCTTCTGAGAACAAATTTTTTGTCTTACAAATGTGACTACACATTTGGTTGAAAGTTCAACTATTTTGTTCAAAATTCATCTCTTTTGCTTGACAGTTTAACTATTTGGTTATTAATGCAACTGTTTGGTTCAAAATTAATTCTTTTGTTGTTGAAAATTGGTATTTTTGGGTTGAAAATTCTTGTCTTGGTAGAAAATATTTTTGGGCTAAAATTGTTTGGGTAAAAAAAGCCCAAAATTAGTAACGTAGTTTATGGACGGCCTCTAAGAAAGTAATAAAAGTAGAAAATACTTACAAAGGTACACTAATAAATTTAAGAGATTTATTGGAAAGACCAACATCTACTCCAGTTGCAATTCCTGGAGTGGCAAGCGCCCACATTACACTTTTACATGATAATCGTATTGGCTGATGTACTTTAAAATACGTCCTTCCATAATTGATTAGGGCACAAATCAAATATTTTAATAAGGAATGACAAACTACAGCCGCAAGAGGAAATCCAAACCCCTACAAAATCATTGATCAGTAAAAATTGTCTTATTTATACTTAGATTTAAAAATATCGCCTCAGGCCACAAACTCATTTTATTATAACTTCTTGGTTGAAAACTCGCCTTCTTAGCTCGAAAATTCAACAATTTAATTAAAAATTGAACTATTTTTAGTTGAAAATTGATTAATTTTGTTGAAAATTCATATTTGTTGGTTAAATTCAACTAACTATTTTTAACTATTATTCCTAAAATTCTTCTTCTCTGATAAAAAGCTAATCTTCATGGTTTAAAATTCAACTACTTGTTTAAAATGTTTATATTTTGTAGAATATATATATATATATATATATATATATAT
>CAKNXH010051724.1:15995-29880 GCA_932178445.1 Andricus quercusramuli | reverse complement strand
TACAATTTTCATTTTTAATTAGAAAGTTAATTTTCAACCAAATATTGGAATTTTCAGTTAAAAACTTAGTTTTTAAAAAACAAAAAAAAACTTCAACTAAAACGATGCATTTTTAACAAAGTAGTTTAAAATTCGACAAATAGTTGAATTCTCTACCAAACTGTCCAATTTTCGAGAGAAAATTCAAATTTTCTACAAAACAATTGAGAAGATTAATTTTCTACAAAAAAAGGACGATTTTTTAAACAAATTACATACATTTTTCACCAAATAGTTGAATTTTCAAAATAAAAAAGATCAACTTTGAACCGAAAATGGAATTGCTACATTTTAATTGCAAGAAACTAATTTTCAAATAAAAAAAAAGGATTGTCTACAATATTATTAAATTTTTGAGCCAAAAAAAGAACTTTCTATAATAGAATTGAATTTTGAATTCAAAAATATAAGCTTTCAATACAAAAAATAATTTTTAATCAAAAAATGCAATTTTCAGTTGAAAAAAATAAATTTTTAACAAAGTAGTTTGATTTTCAATCAAAAAGACAACTTTTCAACAAAATAAATATATTTTCACCCAAATTGTTAAATTTTAAACCAATTTTCTGCCAAAAAATATAAATTTTGAACGAAATTCATGAACTTGCAACCAAATAGTTGAATTTCTGTCTAAAAAAGATCAATTTTCAACCGAGAATATTTTAACAAAAGAAGTGAATTTTCAACTTAACTGATGATTTTCAACTGAAATAGTTAAAATTTCAGTTCGAAAATAAATGTTCAACCACAAAAACAGAATTTTCAACAAATTAGATTAGGTTCCCACCAAATAATTGAATTTTCAACCAAAAGCATGAAATTTCAACCAAGAAGATTAATTTTCTACCGAAAAAGAAGTTTTTTCGGTTAAAAATTAATCTTCTTGGTTGAAAATTCAACTACTTGGTTGAAAGTTCTACTATTTTGAATTAAAATTAAAATCTTTCTCATTAAAAATTAATTCCATTAGAAATTCATGATTTCTGTTAAAACTTAATTTTTTTGAATGAAAATTTAACTACTATTCCATTTTTCGTTGAAAAATGACTTTTTTTGTTGAAAATGTAATTTTCTGCTTAAAGATTCTTGATTCAAGTTGAAAATTAACCTATTTTTCACAAATTTGTGGTTTTGGTTTAAAATAAAAATTTTAAACAAAATTTAACTATTTCATTTTTGGTGAAAATCTGCCTTTCAAAGTTGGAAAATCAAACATTTTGTTGAAATTTCGTAAAAACTTAATCTTCTGACTTAAAAATTCATCTTTTTGATTGAAAATTAAACTATTTTGTTGAAAATTTGCTTCTTTTGGTTGAAAATTTGTTTTGTTTTATTTTGTTGTTGTTGAAAATTCAGTTTTTTTTAAATGAAAATTTACCTTTTCCATTTTTGTTAATAAATTAATTTTTTTAAATGGAACAATCTACTATTTGGTTGAAAATTAATGTATTTTTCTAAAAATTCATCTCTTTTGGTATAAAATTAATCTTCCTGGTTGAAAATTCTACTACTTGGTTTAAAAAATTTAATTTTTTGTTTTAAATTTAGTTGAAAATTGAACTTTTTGGTTGAAAAATCGTGTTTTTAAACAAAATTTATTTTGTTGTTGACAATTAGGTTTTTGACCTGAAAATTGAAATAATCTATTTTTCATCGAAAATGTACCATTTTTAGTTGAAAATTCAACTACTTTGTTGGAAATTCATGTATTTTGTTAAAAATTCTCATTTTTCAATAGAAAATTGATCCTTTTGGTTAAAATTTCATGTTTTTTGTTAAAAATTAATCTATTTTGTTAAAAATTCATTCATTTGGTTAAAAATTAATCTACCTTGTTAAAAATTAAACAACATTGTTAAAAAGTATCCGTTTTGGTTGAAAAATCCACTTTCTTTTAAATATCAACGACAGTAGATTATTCGTTGACAATTCACTTCTTTTCTTAAAAAATTATTCTACTTTGTAAAAAATTCGAGAATTTGATTAAAAAGCCATTTTCTTGGATGAAAATTCTTCATTTTAGTTGAAAATTCATCTCTGGTTAAAATTTAACTACTTGGTAGAAAACTGAACTACTTCATTCACAATTCGTTATTTCGTTAGAGATGTATCATTTTAGTTGAAAATTAATCGCTTTGGCTCAAAATGTGATTATCTTTTAAAAATTTAACTATTCGGTTGAAAATTCCTTATTTTGTTGAAAATTCGCACTTTTCGGTAGAAAATTAATCTTCCAGCTTAAAATATAATGTTTTTGATTGAAAATTTATCTACTTGGTTAAAGATTAATCTAATTTGTTGAAAATTAAACCACTTTACTAAAAAGTATCCTTTTTTGTTGAAAAATCAACTTTTTTGTTGAATATTCATCTTTAACCAAGAAAAAAAAAATCGTATTTTTTGGTTCAAATATCAAGTATTACATTTTTCGTTGAGAATTCATTTCTTTTGGTTAAAAATTACATTACTTCGTAGAAAATACAATAATCATCTATTTGGTTGAAAATTAAGTTTTTTAACTGGAAATTTACCTATTCCATTTTTGATTTTGAATTAATTTTTTGTAGTTGGAAATTCATGTACTTTATTAACAATTAAATTTTTTGATTGAAAATTGACATTTTAATTGAAAATTCATCCCATTGGTTGGAAATTTAACTATATTGTTGAAAATTCGTTCTTTTGGTTCAAAATTAATTTTACCTAAAAATTTAATTATTCTATTTTTCGTTGAAAATGTATTTTTTTTAGTTGAAAGTTCATGTATTTTGTTGAAAATTTTTATTTTTCGATAGAAAATTGATCTTTTTGGTGACAATTCCATGCTTTTTTGGAATTTCATTGATTTGATTAAAAATTAATCTTCCCTGTTAAAAATTAAACAACTTTATTAAAAAGTATCCATTTTTGTTGAAAAATCAACTTTTTGTTGAAAATTCGTCTTTTTTGGTTGAAATATCAACTATTACATTTTTCGTTGCAAATTCATCTCTTTTAGCTAAAAATTATTCTACTTTGTAGAAAAGCCAATAATGATATATTTTGTTGAAAATTTAACTATTTTGTTCGAAGTTTATCTATTTTGTGGGAATTTAAAAAAAAACTTTTTTGGCTTTGTTGTAAATCAAGTTTTTTAACTGAAAATTTAATCATTTCATTTTTCGTTGAAAATGTACCTTTTTTAGTCGAAGATTCACCTAGTTTTTTAAAAATTCATGAATTTTTTGGAAAAGTCGCAGTTTTCAGTAGAAAATTAATCTTTTTGTATAAAACTTCATGTTTTTGGTTGAAAATTCATTTATTTAGTTAAAAATTAATCTAAATTGTTAAAAATTAAGCAACTTTATTGAAAGGATCCTTGTTGGTTGAAAAATCAACTTTTTTGTTGAAAATTCATCTTTTTGGTTGAGGATTCAACTATTCTGTTGAAAATTCGTGTTTTTTGGTTGAAATATCAAATATGACATTTTTCTTTGAGAATTAATTTCTTTTGGTTAAAAATTATTTCAGTTTGTTGAAAATTTAACTATTTGATGAAAAACTGAACTATTTTGTTGCAAATTTGCTTTTTTCGGTTGGAATTTTTTGTTTGTTTGAAAACTAAGTTTTTTAACTGAAAATTTACGTATTCCATTTTTGATTGTAAATTAATTTTTTGTAGTTGAAAACTTATGTACTTTCTTAAAAATAATTTTTTTTTATTGAAGATGTATCATTTTAATTGAAAATTCATCTCTTTGGTTGAGAATTTAACTATATTGTTGAAAATTCATTTTTTGGTTAAAAATTAATTTTTTTGAATGAAAATTTAATTATTCCATTTTTCATTGAAAATATATTATTTTTAGTCGAAAATTCAACTATTTGGTTTAGAGTTAACATTTTTTGTTAAAAATTTGGTAGAAAATTAATCTTCGTGCTTAAAAATTTATCTTTTTGGTTGAAAATTGAACTATTTTGTTAAAAATTCTTTCTTTTTGTAGAAAATTAAGTTTTTTATCTGAGAATTGAACTTTTCCATTTTTCGTTGGAAATGTACCTTTTTTAGTTGAAAATTCATCTACTTGGTTGAAAATTAATCTTTTTGGTTGAAACTTCATGTTTTTGGTTGAAAATTTCTTTATTTAGCTGAAAATTAATCTTAATTGTTCAAAATTAAACAAATTTATTGAAATTATCCTTTTTGGTTGAAAAATCAACTTTTTTGTTGAAAATTCGTCTTTTTGATCAAGGATTCAGCTATTCGGTTGAAAATTCGTCTTTTTAAATTGAAATATCAACTTCTAAATTTTTTTCTGAGAATTCATTTCTTTTGGTTAAAAATTATTTTACTGTGTAGAAAATTCAACAATCATCCATTTCGTTGTAAATTGAACTATTTGGTGGAAAATTGAACTATATAGCTGAAAATTCACCTATTCCATTCTTGATTGTAAATTAATTTTTTGTAGTTAAAAATCCATCGACTTTGTTAAAGGTTAAATTTTTTTATTGAAGATGTATGATTTTAATTGAAAATTCATCTCTTTGCTGGAGAATTTAACTATATTTTTGAAAATTCGTTTTTTGGTTAAAAATTAATTTTTTTTAGCTGAAAATTTAATTATTCCATTTTTCATTGAAAATATATTATTTTTAGTTGAAAATTCAACTATTTGGTTTCGAGTTAACATTTTTTGTTAAAAATTTGGTAGAAAATTAATCTTCGTGCTTAAAAATTCATCTTTTTGGTTGAAAATTGAACTTTTTTGTTAAAAATTCTTCTTTTTTTTTGTAGAAAATTAAGTTTTTTACCTAAGAATTCCATTTTCCGTTGAAAATGTACCTTTTTTAGTTGAAAATTAATCTTGTTGGTTAAAACTTCATGTTTTTGGTTAAAAATTAATTTATTTATTAAAAAATAAATCTACATTCTTAAAAATTAAACAACTTTATTGAATGTATCCTTTTTAGTTGAAAAATCAACTTTTTTGTTGAAAATTCGTCTTTTTGATTAAGGATTCAACTATTCTGTTGAAAAATCGTCTTCTTTGGTTGAAATATCAACTCCTAAATTTTTTATGAGAATTAATTTCTTTTGGTTGAAAATTTTTTTATATAAAAGAAAATCCAATAATCATCTATTTGGTTAAGAATTCAACCATTTGGTCGAAAATTCAACTATTTGGTCAAAAGTTGATCTATTTTGTTGAAAATTCAAAAATTTTGTTAAAAATATAGTACACAGAGGTAATCCACCTTCGCTGGAACGCATTTTTAGTTGTTTCACCGCCCCCTGAAAAAAATGGGATAAATCTTAATAAATCTTGAAAGAAGTTTGAAAAAAAAATACGAAAGAGCAATAAAAAATTGATATCTGATGGAAAGTTAGACATCAATATTCTTCTAATTCAGAATATCAATACCGTAATAAGAACAGGCAGCGAACAACCACAGCTCCGCCCCCATCTTTCGTTGTCAGGCAAACGCCAGGCACAGTTTAACGAACGATTCTATACCAGACGGTATCGAAACCCCCGGTTCATTGGCACAAATTATAAACTTTTTTATTCGAAATTAAAAAAATAATAATTTACAATCTGGGACCTTTTTAGAAATATGAAATCAAACTATTTTCTCCAAGATTTTATAAATTGAAAAAAGTGGTCCAAGAAAGTGATTAAAAAAAGAGGATTAGACGAAAATAAATTTAAAAATTGACTTTAGAAATCTGTGATACGATAATGAATTTTAAAGAGTGAATAAAATGTTTGCTCAAGGAGAAAAATCCTTTTCTTTAATAGTTTTTGAACTTTGCTAATCTCGACTTTTAAAAAATTGGCTTTGGCTACTGGATTTCTTACTCTCATTTCTACATTTTCATCGATTTTTAATTTTTTTGGAACCAATGCCATTGGACTGTGATTGAGGAAATTAAAAAAATTATATCAGAAAGGTACCAGTCCGAGAAGGTACGATGCAGACAAGGTTGTCTCCATTATTTGGCATTATAAGAATGAAAAATGGACTTCGTCACGAGCAGCAAAGTGAGAGAATTGCAAGCTGCCCTATTTCCAATTCAGCCCATCCCTGGTAAGAAAATAAATTATTAAATTATAATCTCAGATTTCACAGTCCAAAATGCTATTTCTCAAAACAGAAAAAGTAGGCTGATTTTTCACGAAAATAGGGGAATAAATTCTTGTAAATAAAATTAAGGTATAGGTACCATATTGATACAAAAAAATATGAATTTTTAACGTAAGAGAAAAGTTTTTTAGCTAAAAAGTCGAATTTTTTAGAAAATAGTCTACTTTTTAACCCGAAAAGAGGAATTTTCAATCAAGTAATTGAATCTTGAAGAAAAAAATATAATTTTAACCAAACAGTTGCATTTAGAACCAAATAGTTGAATTTTCAAGGCATAAATACGAAATTTATAGAATTTTCAACAAAATATCTAGTTTGTTTAACAAATTGTTGAATTTTAAAGCCAAAAATACTCATTTTCTACAAAACAATTACGTGAATTTTTAACTGAATTGTTGAATTTTTAAACCAAAAAGACCAATTTACTACGAAACAGTTGAATTTTTAACTCGAGAATATGAATTTCAACAAAAAAGTTAATTTTGTATCAAATTATTAATTTTTCAAATAAATACTTCAACTTTTAACCAAATGGTTCAATTTTCTACAAAATAGTTGAATTTTCAACCATAACAGTTAAATTTTTAACCCGAAAGATTAACTTTCCACCAAAAAAGATGTAATTTCAAACCAAGAATACGAATTTTCTACAAAACAATTAAATTTTCAACCCGAAAACATGAATTTTCAACAGAAAAGTTAACTTTCAGCCAAATATCTAGTTTAATTTTTCAACAAATTGTTGAATTTTCAAGCCAAAAATACTTATTTTTCACATAACAGTTAAATTTTTCAGATGAATTTTCAATTGAAGAGATGGAATTTTGTACATAAAAATAGAATTTTCGAAAAAAAAAATGCCTTTAACAAAATAGTTGAATTTTCAACCTGCAAAGATGAATTTTCAACCAATTGATTGAATTAAAAAAAAAATGATTAAGATTCAACCAAAAAAAGTTACATTTTAAGCAAATAGTTGAATTTTCAATCAATCCATTTTTCGTAAACCAATTGAATATTCAATTGAAAATTATAAACTTTTTATTACGAACTTTTGTACAAAACAAATGAATTTTCAATAAAAAAACTAATTTGATATTAAAAAAGACGAAACAACAAAACTGTTGAATATTAAATCAACAAACTTTAATTTTTAACTAAACAGTTACATTTACAAACAAGTAGTTAAATTTTAAAGACAAAAAGACAAAATTTTTAAAATGTTCAATAAAAAAAATTTTAATTTTAAACCAAAAAAATGACTATTCTACCATATAAAATGAATTTTCAATCCAAACAGACTAATTTTGTACACAATAGTTGCATTTTCGACCAAAAAAATGCCTTTAACAAAATAGTTGAATTTTTAACCAAATAGTTAGATTTTCAATCTACAAAGATTCCAACAAAGTTAAATTATTAACCAAATAGTTGGATTTTTAATACAAAAAACTAATTTTTTCGAAGACAATTGAATTTTAAATAAGAATGACGGGTTTTAGATTTTTAACTTGAAAAAAATTAATTTTCAATGAAAAATGAACGAATTTTCTATCCAAAAAGGCGAAATTTTAACGACATAGTTCAATTTTAGACCTTCAAAGATGAATTTTCAACTAAATAGTTGAATTTTCCACGTAAAAAAATAAATTTTCAAACAAAAAACCAAAAAGTTGAATTAAAAAAATTCTACAAAAAAATATGAAATTTCAACAAAATAGTTATATTTTTAACCAAATAAATTAATTTTAAACCTTAGAGATGTATTTCCAATCAAATAATTGAAGGTTCAACTAAAGAAGATGAATTTTTTTTAAACAATATATATTTTTCATAAGAAAATTAAGCAATTTTCTAATAAAAGTATAAATTTGTAACAAAAAATGAAATAATTGATATTTCAACTAAGAAGAAAAATTGTTTAACTAAAAAAACGAATTTTCAACAAAAGAGTTAAGTTTTCAACGAAAAAAAATTGCTGGTCAAGAGAAAAACAATTTTTTTAACCAAATTGTTGATTAAATAGTTGAATTTTCTACCACAATAATACAATTATCAACACAAAAGGAAGAATTTCTAACCAAAAAGTTGAACTTTAAACAACAAAACAGACGTATTTAAACAAAAAATTATGACTTCAACAAAACAGTTGAATTTTTGAGAAAGTAATTCAATTTTCAACAAAATAGATCTTTCTAAACTGAAAATCTTTCAAAATTAAAACCAAATAGTCGAATTTTTTAACCAAATAGTTGAATTTTCAACATAAAAATATAAATTTGTACCCAAGAAGATTAATTTTCTACCAAAAAAATTAATTTTCTACCAAAAAAATTAATTTTCCACAAAATAAATCACTTTCTAACAAAAAGTTAAATTTTCAAGTCAATATTTTAATATTGAACCAAACAGTTAAATTTTCTACCGACCAAAATAGACGAAATTTTCAACCAAAAATACAAATTTTCAACAAAACAATTGAATTTTCAGAAAAACGAAAAATAATTTTTAAACAAATATCTAGTTGATTTTTTTACTAAATTGTTGAATTTTCAAGCGAAAGAGACGAATTTTCTACAAAACAATTAAATTTTTAGCAAAAAAGTTAAACTACGACCAAATAGTTGAATTTTCAACTGAAAAATATCAATTTTCATTTAAAAATATCAATTTTCAAATAAAAATATCAATGTTGAAGCAAAAATGGAACAGTTGTATTTTCAACTAGAGATGAATCTTCACAAAAAAATTTTTTTTAACAAATTAGTTCAACTTACAACCAAGTAATTGAATTTTCAATTTAAAAAAACTTGACTTATCCATCATCAAAGATTAATTTTCTATCCAAAAAGACAAAAAAATAAAAAAAACGAAACAGTTTAATTTTTGACCCAAAAAACAAAATAGTCAAATTTTAAACCTAAAAAGATGAATTTTCAACCAAGAAAATTAATTTCACCCCAAAAGACGAATTATCAACAGAATAGATGAACTTTCAACCAATATTTGAATTTTCAACTTATAATGCATAAATTTTGGATCAAAAATGGAATAGTTAATTTTGCAGATAAAAAAATTAATTTTCAACAAAAAAAATGAAATTTTCAACAAAATAGTTCAACTTTCCTCCAAAGACGTGAATAAAAAAATAAATTTTTAACAAATTGCTTCAAATTTCGAACAAAAAAGATAAATTTTTCACCAAAAAGATTAAGTTTCTACCAAAAACGACGAATTTTCAACAAAACACGTGCATTTTCAAGCCAACCAGACACATTTTCTACAAAACAGTTTAATTTTCAAACAAAAATATAAATTTTCAACCAAAAAGTTGATTTTCTACTAAATAGTTAAATTTTCGAATAAACACTTCAATTTTCAAGCAAATAATTGAATTTTTTACTAAAAAAAAGATGAAATTTTAACCAAAAGAGATGAATTTTTAAACCAACAATACAAATCTTCTACAAAACAATTGAATTTTCGATACAAAAATAAGAATTTTCAACAAAAAACTTATTTTTAAACCAAACAAATAGTTTAATTTTCTGACAAATTGTTGAATCTTCAAAAAAAAGTACAGAGTAGTTCAACTTTCAAAAAAAGAAAAAAAGAAATTCGCAAAAAAACATGTAATAATTTATATTTCACGAATAGTTAAATTTTCAGCTGGAAAATATCAATTTTCAATTAAAAATACTAGGTTTCAACCAAATATGGAATAGTTACATTTTCAATTTATAAAATTATTTTAACAAAAGACTTTAAATTTATTTTAATTTATATTTTGATTTATATTATACATTTCTATTTAAATAAAAAAAAATCATTTATATTTATATTTTAATTTTTAATTTATTTTAATAATTTGACCTCATAAAATACCTGCAATTTTCTACAGATCTCAATTTAGATTAGATAATTACTTTTCAAAGTATTAAAAGTTTTTTTTTTTTTTTTTTTAAAGGGACTTTTATTATCTGGTTGAATTATTATTTCACGAATAATCTGCAAAACTAGAGCTCGGCCATTGTACTCAACGACCTGATGCTATCGATCAATCTTCACAAACTTAGTTTTAGTTTTGTACATTCTCACGCAAGTTCGCAACAAACTTCATTTCAAATTTTACATTCCATCAAGTCTTTTAGTTTCTTGAATTGAAAATATTTCCTTCATTCTCGCTTTAATACATTTTCCATAATTTTTTTCAGTCAAATAATTTCAGACTTAGATTTATTTATTTATCATTTTTTACAAAAAAAAATCAACTAAAATGTTCCATCTTAAAAAAAAACTGAATTAAAAAAAAATGGTTGAATTATCTACAGAAAAATTCACATTTAACCAAACAGATAAATTTTCAATGATAAATGTAATAGTTACATTTTCAACAAAAAATGGAATCGTTTCATTTTCAATTTATAAAATTAATTTTTTACAAAAAAAAATTCAACTGAAATGTTGAATCTCACACCAAAAAACGGACTTTTCAACAAAATGATTGAATTTTCTACGAAGAAATTCATTTTTAAACAAGGAGATAAATTCTCAATGATAAATTTAATAGTTAAATTTTTGAACAAAAAAGATAAATTTTCAACAAAAAATCGAATCGTTCCATTTTCAATTTGAAAAATTATTTTTTTAGGAAAAAAAAAGAATTTTCAAAAAAATAGTCAAATTTTCAACCAGTGAAGTGAATTTTCAATTAAAATGATGCATCCCCAACCAAAAAATAAAATTTTAACAAAGTAGTTCAACTTTCTACCAAGTAGTGGTATTAAAAAAATTAATTTTTAACCAAGAAGATTAATTTTCTACCAAAAAAGACGAATTTTCAATAAAACACATAATTTTCAACAAAAAAAGTTAATCGTCAACCAAACAGATAAATTTTGTACTAAAGTAATTGAAATTTTCACTAGATAGTAGAATTTTCAAGCAAGAAGATTAATTTTCTTCCGAAAAATCGAATTTTCAACGAAATAGTTGAATTTTTCAGGAACTAGTTAAATTTTCAAACAAAAATGATTAAACTTGAACCAAAAATGGATAAATTTGTAAAAAATAGTTGAGTCTTCAAGCTAAAAAGACCAATTATTTAGAAGGTAATTTAATTTTATACTAATAATGAAGATTTTTGACTAAGAATTTTTTGACCATAAAAGATATATTTTCAATCGAAAAGAACGAATTTTCCATCTAAAAAAAGGAATTTTCCACAAAATAGTTGAAAGATTAACCTAAAAATATAAATTTTCAAAAACAAAAAATTAATTTTCAACTCAATAAATGCTTTTAAAATTATATAAATTTTCATCCTACAAAGAGGCATTTTCAACCAAATGGTCGGATTAAAAAAATAACTTTGGACCAAAAACGGATAAATTTTTTCACAAACAGTTGAGTCTCCAAGCCAGAAACACTATTTTTCTTTAGAAAAAAATTAATTTAAAAATAAGAATGATGAATTTTTGATTAAGAACTTTTTTCACCAAAAAAATTAATTTCCAAAAAAAGAAAAGAATTTCCTATGACAGTTTTTTTAAACAAAATATTTGAAGTTTTAAACCTAAAAAATATCAATTTTCAACAACAAAAAATTAATTTTCAACCAAACGGTTCCTCTTAAAACGGAATAGTTGAATTTACAAGCAAAGGAGACAAATTTTCAACAAAATAGTGGAATTTTCAAACTACAAAGATGAACTTTTAATCTAAAAAGACGAATTTTCAACAAAATAGTTTCATTTTTAACAAAATGGTGAAAATTTCAACTTATGAAGATGAATAAAAAAAATTCAACCAAACATTTACTTTTAAAACCAAATAGTGGAATTTGCAACCTACAAAGATGAATTTTCAACCAAATAGTCGAAATTTCGAGCCCAAAAAAATAATTTTCAATAAGAAAAATAATTTTCATCCAAATAGTTGAATTTTAAACAAAAAGCGATCAATTTTCAACGAAAAGTGGAATAGTTAAATTTTCAATTCATAAAATTAATTTTCAATCGAAAAAAACGTGTTTTCAACAAATACTTAAATAATTTTTTTACAACAAAAAAAAGAAGAAAAATCTTCCACAAAATACATGAATTTTCAAGCAAATAAAAGAATTTTCAACTACAAAAGATTAATTTTGAAGCAAAAATGAAAACAGTGAAAAAAAACAACCAAATAGTTAAATCCTCAACCAAAATAGATTGATCTTTATCCAAACAGTTGCACTTTTACCGAACAAAAAAAATTATAAAAAAAAGGAAGAATTTTTAATAGAATAGTTGAATTCTTCAAAAAGAAGAATTTTCCACACGGAAAATTAATTTATAAGCCGAAAATGCTAATTTTCTATATAGAAAGTTAACTGTCAATCAAATAGTTGAATTTTCAACTCAAAAAATTGATTTACATCGTAAAAATGCCGAATTTTCACCAAAATATTTACATTTTCCACCAAAAAGATGAATTTTCAACGAATAAAGATGAATTTTCAACGAAAAATGTAATAGTTGAGTTTTCAACTAAAAACGATTAATTTTCAGCCAAAACTATAATAGTTAAATTTTCAGTAAATTACACCAAAAATATTTTTAATTTCTTATTGGGTTTTATTCATTCAGTTCCCATTTAAGCGAATAACGAGGAAAAGAGGAAAATTTTTTTAAAATAGGGGAAAAAGATAAATTATTTAAAAAAGGACAAACGAGAAGAATAGAGGAAAGAGTGTTAATTCCCTCATTCCTTTTATTTTAGTAGTCTTCAAAATAAAATTTTAAATTCTGTGATAAAGAAAGCATAAACAATTGAAAATTGCTAAGCATATTTTTCAGCCTTACCCCTATCTAGCAATGAATCTTCGAACATGAAGATTAGCATGCCGGAGTATCGCGAGGAGGTGTCTGAACACACTCCGAGACTTGGTGACTATTTTTATAATAAACCAGCACTGATCTAGAGGTGGATAGCTTCGTATAAATGAAAATTTAAAAACCAAAAATTATTATTTAAATATTAAAAAATACATTTTTGCGAAGCTAATCAAGTGGGATCTTAAAAGCAACTCGTGGAACATGGTAGCCTATTAAGATGTTGATTAAGTCATTCAAACCTACCCCCTCCATACTTTCTTATCCCTAAATTCCCCTCTCCCCCTTCTCCCTTCCCCAAACTTCATACTTCGCGTCCCCTCCCTTCCCGAACTTCTTCCACAATTTCCCCCTCTCCCAACTTTCACAAACACTTCCTTCCCAAGCCATCACCCCCCCACCTACTCAGCCGTCAAACCCTACTAGCACACCCTTCACTTCCCCTCCTTAATTTTCCCTTATTTCCTCTACTTACAGTCATCTCATTTATTGCTCAACTCCTCTACTTTTCCTTTCCCTTGTTTCCCATACTTCCCCTCCGCTAATTTCTCCTAATTCCTCAACTTTCCCTCCCATAATTTCCCCCACTTTCTCTCCCCTCTCTCCCCTCTCTTCCCCACCTGTCACTTCTCCTACTTCCACTCCCCTCATTGCCTTCTACTTCCACTCCCCTACTCGGTTCTTTTCCCTACTTTCCCTTCCATCATTCCCCTCACGTTCCTTTTCTTTATTTACCCTCATTTGCCGTCATTTCCCCTCTCCTCATTTACTGTCACTTCCCCCCTCTTCATTTTTTCTCACTTTCCCTATCCTCACATCCCTTCTCATTTTCCCTATCCTCATTT